>PVLD010006116.1:50989-104132 GCA_004027595.1 Dinomys branickii | reverse complement strand
TTCAAAACTTGTTCTGGGTGGGGTTGAGTTTTGAGACTGCGTTTTGTTCCTCTGTTTTCCCATTTTTAGGTATCAGATTCAAACTGTGGAGCTATAAATTCCACAGACAGTTCAGCAGGCAAAGGTCTGCTGCAGAGGCTGCTCCAATGGTTACTTCTCTTTGGGAGAATGTCCCTTAAGCTGTCTGCTGAGATTTCCGTTTCTACTCCCTACCCCAAGACCTGGCCGGGGCAAATAAACAGCTCGCCACCCCAGGATTCTTGCAGATAGGCCACTCAGGTGTTCCTCCCTGGGTGGAGCTCCTTCCCCCCTCACAAAACCCATTGGGGCGCCTAAGTAGGTCTTCCCACCCGGGAGATCCCGCAGTCCTTGAAGCTGCTTTGATGTCTCTCGCTGGTCAGAGCTTCTTCCCAATTCAGGAAAAACCGGTTAGAGCGCCCACTTAACTCACCCTGTGATCGTGCAGACAGGAGTGCCATTCAGATGTTTTTCCCTGGATGGAGATTTTCCCCGACTCAGAAATCCCACCGGCCGGTCGCTGTTGCTCCAGTTCGCGCAGCGCTGGCTGCAGGGGTGGGGTTCTGAGCGGGATCCCGGAGCGCTGCCCGGTTTGGTGCAGTTTGTCCCAGTAGCGCGTTCTCTGTCGGGTTCAGGAGCTGAAGCCGTTCTTCCCTCCACACTCGCTCTCTCGGCTGGTCGTCTTCTTCCCGGAAGTCCTCATTTCTGTCTTCATATTACTATATTTCATTGTTTGGGTGGTAATCCTCTGGGAGGTTCTCTCTCTGCTGCCTACCCGGTCGCCATCTTCCCGGAAGTCGCCCCTTGATATTTAGACTTTATTCTTGGGTACACAAAACCCCTGCTCTGTTGCCTTGGGTAAATTAATTAATCTCCTCAGATTTGTTTGCTCTGCTATAAAATAACCCCCTGGGTGCTGTCGAGCTGCTGTGCGAGGAGATAAACCCACAGCAGGACCTGGCTTGATAGTGCTCAACAAACACTGGCTTTGTCTGCTTCCCCCTCACCTCGGTTCCAGATTTCCGGTGCTGATATTCAGAGCTGTTCTAGACAAACAGAGCGGCTGCTTTGGGGCTTGGGAAGAGAGAACAAGGACCAGCTATATGGAAAGCAAAAATGGAGTCCAGCTGCCCAGGATTCCACTCAGTTACAAGGGGTCACTCTGCTCCCGCTGCAAGCCACATCCTGGACCTCACTGTATTAGTGCTGAAGCCCTACGTAGCTATACAACTCCATTAAGTTTTTCTAAAATTAAAATTCCTCTCTCAGGCTAAAGGTGTAACTCAGTGATAGAGGGCTTGCCCAGCACACACACTGCAAAAAGAAAGGAAACAAAAGAGAAAAAGAAAGAAAGGGGGAAGGAGTAAAAGAGGGAGAGAAAAGAGGAAGGAAAGAAGGAGGGAAGAAGGGACGGAAAAGAAATGAAAGTCAATGGAACACGCACTAATGCAGAAAGGTCACAAGCTTGAGGATGGTCTGGGCTACACAGTGAGGCTCCCTCTCCCGGGACCGGGGATCGAACTCAGGGCCTATAGTGCTTAGCGGCAAGCACTTACCCCACTGAGCTGTACCTCCAGCCCCGAGACTCCCTCTCAAAAGCACAAATAACAACAGTGAGAAAATAAATACATGAAAAGCCTCTTCCTTTGATAATCTCCACCTTAACCAGGTAGTAGAATCTGACATAATGGTGGGTAACAGTGGGGTGGATTATAGTGGTGGTAATTGTATAGTTAGTGTGGGTAGCAAACAACATAGAAATGTGTGCTTCCTGTGGGAGACTGGCACGGTGAGTGAGTTATTTCCCGATAAAACAATAAGAAAACAAATAAGCAACCTGACCTACAGAGGATGTGCCATTATGCAAAATACCAAGGATCACCTGGGAGGTAACCTCGCCCAAAATACTTAACTTTCTTCTTTCTTTCTTTTTTTTTTTTTTTTTTTTTTTGCCTTTTTGAGACAGGGTTTCCCTCGGCAGTTTAAGCTGGCCTTGAACTCACTTTGCAGCCCAGAACCAAAATGCTTAACTTTCAGATCAAGACTGTAGACTTCACTTCTAGTTTGCAAGAATTATGGAGACTACAAAAAGTAATGCTAAGAAACACAGCTGGGAAGCTGGCAGACAAGTAACCTTGAGATAGTCAGGGTCATTTGTTAGAAGAGTGAGGGAACTATCTTAGATTTTAAGACAACCACGGGCCGGGGGTGTAGCTCAATGGCGGAGACCTAACCTAGCATGGAAAAGATTCCGAGTTTGATCCCCAGTACCAAACACAGAGCGAGAGAGACACAGAGAGAGACAGAGAGAGAACTCTTGAATGAGCCCTAGTTTAAGGAAAATAACTGTAAAGTCCAAAAGAGTAATTATCCCCAGCTTTATTCTTCCTCTTGAAGATTACATTAGATATTCTAGGTCCTTTGGATCGCCGCATAAATTTTAGAATCAGCTTGTCAGGTGCAGTGGGTGGGAATGTGGCTCTTACAGACTGCTTGCCAGCACTTGCCTGAGGCCCTGGCTTCAGTAGAAAGCACTGTGAGTGGGGAAAAAAAAAAGCCTGATGTGATTTTGATTGAGAAATAGTCTTTTTATACTATTTAATAGATATTTTTATACTTTACCTCCTTCTAAATGGCCACCATCTCCTGCCATGGGTGTTTTTTTTTTTTTTAACCAAGGATTGAACTCAGGACCTTGTGCTTGCCAGGTAGGCACTTATTCCACTGAGCTATGTCCCCAGCCTTTTTTGCCATGTTTTGACAAGCACTTTCACACAGTTGTATACTCCTCACTACATAGTTTTCTCACCCCCATAAGTGGGAAGGTCTCCTAAGCCTTCAGTTCTATTGACACATCTTGCTCCATCTACACACACACACACACACACACACACACACACATACACACACATATTTGCCCTATCTCTACTCTGTGCTCTACAGTTGTGTGACTTCAGACAAGTAGTTTGATCTATCAGAGCATTAGGTTACTTATTATTAAGTGAAAAGATTAGACTAAATCCACATTGTGGTTGTTGCCTTCTTTTCTTTTCTTTTTTTCTTTTTTGTAGGGATTAGTATCTCTTTTTTATTAGTATGTGTTCACAACACATTACATTCCCCAGCACCACTGCCTCAGTTTTACCTCCAATCATTAGGAGTCAGGTTTATATAAGGAGTAGGTGACAAAGATCCCTCTTTTTTTTATTTTAAAGAGAAAAGAATGGAGACATATGAACCAGAATAAGCCATAAACAATACAGAAAATACAAAGTTATACAGAATATAGTAGGGAATTAGCACTGGATGTTGTATTACATAATGTTATCTTCACATTAGTTAACACATAAACATTAAAGGAAATTCCTAATTATAGAGAAGATAGTAGGGAATTTGCACTGGATGCTGTATAATATAAAGTTATCTTCACTTCTGTTAATACAAAAACGATTGAGGAAATACAAAATTATAGAGAACATAGAAGGGAATTAGCTCTGGATGCTGTCCTACATAGTGTTACTTTTACATTTGTTACTCAGTTACACAGATGATGGCCCACTTGATCATTCAATTTTCTCCTCCCTCATCTCCGTTGCCCTACCACTCAATCAGTCATCTTCCCTGTGATAATAACTGTACTCCTGGGTTTACATATACCCCTGGACTCTCGCCTTGGGAAGAGATATAGCTGCCTCAGACTATACTATAACATACATGGGTGTATACAAACTGCTATGGTCGGAGGTGGAAAAGCATGTATGCTCACAGTGGACCGCCTGGCTCCACCCCGTCGCAGCACTGTAGGTGGGGGCGGGTCCAGTCTGTGGGGCGCCCTCAGTGGGGCCCACAGTGGAGCAGCTGCCGGGCGTGTGCCCCCATTGGGGCACCCTCAGTGACCCGTTCGGCTCTGTCCCATTGCCTCAATGCCAGAGGCCCTTTCTTCTCCTCTTCCCTCCTCCTGATCTCCAGTATTACCGTTCCCCACCCCTTGCAGCTGGGCATTGGACGAACTTACGATGCTTGGTATAAGGGCTTGAAATCGCCCCAGCCCATTCTCACTATTAGTTCAGGGTGTGAACTGAGTTTAAAGATTAGTTCTAGAATGGAGTTGGAGGATTTTCTCAGGTCTGCTGTATAGAGTATGTTGTTGTTTTTCGGACTCCTGGTCTGCTGCTTTTCATCTAATTTGTTGCTATGGGTTCACGCAAGGTTCACATGTGCAAGCTGTAAGGACACCCTCTTGGTGCTCACATTAATAGTTTGGGGTAAAAAAAAAAATAGTTTGGGGTGAGTCCTGAAGTCCGTGGATTCATCCCATTGTTGCCAGGTACAGGCGGTGCTTGCTCAAGTTGCCAAGTCTCAAGGTGCTCCGAGAGAGTTCAGGGTGGGAGCTGAGCTCTGGCACCCCAGTTAATGCTTCCTGCCTGATGGAGTGAGAAGGGCATGGAGCCACACGATCCACCTCCATCTGCATCTCCCTCCCGCTGCAGTGCTGGAGCCCCTGTCTGCTCCTCAGCCAGATCCCTGGGAGCCGCCATGGCTCGCAGCGGAGATTCCCTGCTGCTCTCCGCCGGTAGCCGCTCACCCAGCAGAGAGGCAGGGGGCCACCGCATCGAGGCAGGCGCAGAGCCCGGCATGGTGGGCTGTGTACTAGTTGCATTGATTCTCTCCAGGCACTGATTAGGAAGGTTGCTGCAGGGTGGGGACTCTGCCCCAATGGCTGTCCTAACTTCTCATCCTCACACTGGGTTCGACAACTGCTCCCAACTGCCATTACCTCTTTTCCTGGCTGCGCTCTCCCCTCTCCAGCCCTGGACCAGCTCTCGGAACTCTGCTCTCCCCTGGCCCAGTCGGGAGGCCTCCGTGAGCATGGGTCTCCGAAGCTGAAGCTGCACTGTTTCTTTCTAATGAATTGACCATTACATTTCTAAAGTTCTGAAATGGCCAACAGACCACAGAAAGATACCACTTTAGGCTCCTGCTTGAAACCAACAGCTTCAGAAAAGTGCTAGCCTTGATTCAGGGCCAGCCTTCTTTTCTTATGTAGTTTCTTTCTCCTTTTTTTTTTTTTTTGGTACTAACAATTGAACCAAAGGCCTTTGCACTGAGCTATATCCCCAGTCCTTTCTTAAAAATTTTTCTTTTAGCTAGACATGGTGGTGCATGCCTATAGTCCCAGCACTCAGGAGGCTGAAGCAGGAGCATCATTGCGAGTTTGAGACCAGCCTGGGCTACAAAGTGAACGCAAGGCCAGCCTGAACTTCATAGTGAGACACTGTCTCACTATGACCCAAAAAACTTCTTTGGATACGGCCTCTCACTGAGTCCCCAGATCACCCAGAAAAGACCTGATATTGTGATCCTCGTGCCTCAGCCTCCTAGAGTACTAGGATTACAGATGAGACCCACCATGCTCAGCCCACATTGTAGGTTTCTTGTGGTGATTTTTATGACTTTTATGCAAAAACCCTTTAAGAATCTGATGCAATTTATGGACTTTCTTTCCAGGGAAAACCACATTCACACAAACATCTTGCAAATTATTTCCAAATGTTTACAAACCTCCTGGAGGAGGTCGTAAGACGAGGACTTAAACTTAACGATCCTTGGACTGGGTGCCACCTCCCTCCTTAAAATAGCTCCATAGCTCTAATTCCTGTCAGAGTTCATGCTGTGGGTTAGGTCTAACACGACCCCCACTGTGGGTGGTGATAGGATCGAAAGGGTGCTGTTGCTGACTTCCTGTTAGATGGGCCTGGTTGGAAGTGAGTTCCTGGGAGAATGACCTCGGAGGGTGTATTCTCATCTAGCTCTTCCCCTCACTCCATGTTTGCTGACCGCCTTGGCGTCAGCCACATCATGCTGGTTTTCTAGGCATGCAGAACTTAAGAGTGATGGAGTCGTGGAGGCTTCCACCCAGGTTTCAGAAGAAGCCCTGGGAGGCCAGGCAATGTGCCCCTGAGAGGGCATTGAGAATGAAGCCCAAAGTACAGTGGAGACTGCAGGAAATTAGAAATGCCAGGGACATGGGACATATGCTGAGGAAAGCTACAGGAAGTGAGCAAAGCCTCCCCATGAGAGAGACCATGAGGGCTGCAATTGGCCATGTCATAGGGAGAGGGCTGCCACAAGGGAAGGGGCATTCAGAATTCACATCTCTCCACAGCTCGCTCTGAGCTCTGGACATGGAACTACAGGATTTAATGTTTTCTCTGCTCCTTTACAATCTTCCTTTGGCCCCATTTTTCCCCCACCCCCTTATTTCTCTTTTCTGAGATGGGAATGTTTACCCTATGCCATTGTGCTTTAAAAATATTTAACTTCCGTTATTTTTACAGGGGCTCACAGCTAAGAGTTTCCCTT
Source organism: Dinomys branickii (assembly GCA_004027595.1). NCBI lineage: Eukaryota > Metazoa > Chordata > Mammalia > Rodentia > Dinomyidae > Dinomys > Dinomys branickii. The sequence goes on along the minus strand of PVLD010006116.1, from coordinate 97,751 downwards.
GAGTCTCAGAGGAGATTTTGGACTTGGGTTTTTTCAGTAATGCTGGAGTTGTTAAGATTTTGACGACTCTTAGAAACGAACTAAATGCATTGTGGATACAGAGATGACTCTTCTAGGCACTTGAGCAGAATGCTATGGGTTAGAGCTAAAATGCACCCCCTAATTCTCATATGTGCAGATGATTAGATCACGGGGACTGTTACGGCTTGTGTCTAGATGTCCTCCTAAAGTCTCATGCAGTCATAGCTGGGTCTTTTTCAGAGGAGTCTGACACTGAGAATGTGTGATAATGAGACTGACTCACCGTGTGATGCTAGACTCAGGAGCGCTAGGATTCAGGGTGTGAGTGCTGCCCTCCCTAAGTAGCCCGAGTAAGGTATGAGGGGTAAGAAGAGCTGTGGTCACCCCTTGTTGCTTTGTCACCTTCTGCCTGCTATGAACTGCTTCTCTTCTGCGACACCTGTCTAGCTTGCAACCCCGTTTTGGACCCAGATGATTATGGACTGAAACCTCTACAAACTGTGAACTAAATGAAACTTTCCTCCCTTAACTTCTGGGTGTAGGATATTTTGTCACAGCAACAAGAAAAGTAACTAAGACAGAATTTGGTACCAGGGCAAGGAGGGGTCTGTTGGTCTAATGTCCGTTTCTTTCCAGGGTGAACAGGTCCCAAAAATGTGGTACCCGCGGATGAATAAAAAGTTAGAAGAAAAAGAAATACGTGAGAGATAATGTCCTGGGATAAGGGGGTTACAGTTCACCTGACTGTAGCCCCGAATCACCTTTTCCATAACCTTTTATTGAGAAAAAACAAAAGAGGCACCTGGGCCACCGGGTGGATAGTAACTGTTTTAGCAAGAACAATACAACTCAATTACCACAGGCGTGAGACTTGACCAGATAGGCATCCTGTCAGCATCCCTTTTCTACATAACACAGCAAAACATTTAGTGTCGGCTCCGGGGCTTACAAAGTTTTTGTTCGCCTTCCTCCAGAGCACAACAACCTAGGTCCGGTTATACCTAAGGCAATACATTGAAAGATTAACTAAAGAATGCCCTTCTCCACAGGGGTCGTTGCTGTGGCTGTACCTGACCATGTAGTTTAGAGCCTTTGGAGCTGGCTTGTGAAAAGTGGAAGAGTTAGGAAAGGTTTGGAGATGCCAGCTGGAAAAATAGAGCTGAAACACCTGAAGCTGTACTTGGTGGGAGATTCTGGTCAAAGCTCAGAGACCAGAAGGCTGACAGAAATGCTGCTAGTAGGGGCTGGGGATTGTAATGGCCTAAGTACCCAGCTGCTTGCTAGACTGATCCCATGCTTGATCCCTGATCCACCTCAAACAGCTAAAGTCCATATACAGTAACATAATTATTGTTTAAAGTTTCCTTGTTCTTTCTCAGAAAGAATTCAAAAAACTTTGCCCGTCCCTGACAGAAACAGGACAATTGCCCAAACATAACGTCCCTGCTACACCTGTGTATTCATTGTGGTTTTTCTCTTTATAAGCCCTGCATACAATGGGCTCGGGGCTCTCACTTCTCAGCCTTGAAACAGAGGCATGAGTGAGGGCCGTTGGGCTCAACTATTAAAAGCGCTACTAAATTCTAATTTGGCTGTTTGGGAGTTTATTGTTCTCGACCCGTCTCAGGGATATAGCTCAGTGGAATAACTGCCAAGGTCCTGAGTTCAATCCCCGGTACTGCCAAAAAACAATGCTGCAAGTAAAGACCAAGGTTGGGAGGTTTCTGCTGGGAAGGAGTGCACTGGCTGTTGGATTCCAGATAATATGTGTTATGGCTTGGCAGAAATTTTGTCTGCACTTTGCCCTTATCCAAGGACTTTGCCTGAGACTAAGATTAAGGGTGGAGGGCTAATCTGGCAGAAGAAATTTCAAGGCAGCCATGTTGAGGCTGTGGCATGGCTACTGTTGGGGGCTTTTAGCCAGATGTATTTTGAGAAAGAGCAAAGAGCTCAGCAGAATGACTTAAAATGTTTTGAGTTTGTCCAGAAAGAAAGCTTCAGTAAAGTTCCACCCTGCAAAGATGAGACAGGGGATAAACTGCTCACTGAAAAGACAAGCAAGAAAAAGTCAAGTACTTTAGAAGAAGACAACAGAAAAAATGGCTTGAGGGCAACTGTTTTTCCAATATATTCCCATTCAGGCTGGGGATATAGCTCAGTGGAATAAGTGCTTGCCTAGCAAGCGCAGGGTCCTGAGTTCGATCTCCAGTACCGGAAAAAAAAAAAAAAAAGAACATAAACCCATTCACCCAATCCTTGATTGTTCTTATCTAAAAATATTTTAAAAGTATTTTCTTCATATCTATTTAAATGAGATGGAACACCCCCAACCAAATTTAGCACAAGTGGCAGCTCTGTATTACTCAAAATATGAGTCACATTTTATGGGACACATCCAAAGTGGAGAGATATTTCTTAGGGAGAACCTACCATTAATTTTCACAAATGATTTCTAGGTGGCAAATAGATGTAGGGGGTTTCTTGTTAAAACATTCATCTTCAGAGCACAGTCACTTTCCAGACTCCTGACCACCAGGGTGTGGCTGAGGAATGTCAACACCGTTTTTCTTGGAGATATGTTCTTAGCAAAGATAGAAACTGCTACTTTTTGCCTTCTACTTGTCCTAGTCACTTCCCCTGTCCCTGGGACAAAATACCCAACACCCACAATTTAAGGGAGCAGAGGTTTATTTTGGTTTCCTTCCATGGGTGACTGGCTCCAATGTAGAGTGCACTGTGGAAGGGTATGCCAGATACAAAGCTGTTCTAGCATGGAGGCCTGGCAACAACTAAGAACAGCGGGTATCTTTTGCAAACACATTTTTTTGTTTTTTTTCCCGGTACCGGGGATCGAACTCAGGACCTTGCGCTTGCCAGGCAAGCGCTTATGCCACTGTGCTATACCCCCAGCCCTGAACAGCGGGTATCTGTGCGCTTTCTGATGTCCTCTTCAAGATCCTGTTTCAGAGTTCTGTACTTATCATTGTACAGGGTTGTTTTTTTTTTTAACTTCCTTTGTTAGGTTAATTCCTAAATGTTTAACGTTTCTTGAAGCAGTTTTGAATGGCTTTTTTCTTTTCTTGATTTCTTTTTTGGTGGCTTCATGATTGGTGTACAAGATCTTTACTGATTTTTATGTGTTGATTTTGTATGCTTGCTGAATTTGTTTATTAGTTCTAGGAGTCTTTAAGTGGACATTTTGGTGACTTCTATGTAAAAGACGCTGTCAGCTGGGTGTGGTGGTGCACACCTGTAACCCCAGCACTCGCCTGTAATCCCAGCACTCGGGAGGCTGAGGCAGGAGGATAGTTGTGAGTTCAAGATCAACCTGGGCTACAGAGTGAGCTCAAGGCCAGCCTGAACTGTTTCCTATATATGTCTCATTTCTTTTACATGCCTGATTGCTCTGCCTAAAGTCTTGAGTACTATTTTGGATAGTGAGAGTAAACATCCTTGCCTTTCTCCTAATTTTAGAGGAAAAGCTTTAAGTTTTTCCCCTTTCATCTGATGTTAGCAGTAGTTTTGTCACATATGGCATTTATCAGATTGAGATCAATTCCTCTATATCTATTTCCTTCAGGTTTTTCTAAAATTGTGAATGGATGTTAGGACTGGGCGTGGTGGCACATGCCTGTAATCCCAGCACTCAGGAGTCTGAGACAGGAGGATCATTGCCAGTTTGAGACCAGCCTGGGCTACAAAGTGAGCTCAAGGCCAGCCTGAACTGCATAGTGAGACTCTGTCTCAAACAGACAAAAAAAATAAAATAATGACTGAATGTTAGATTTTGTCAAAGGTTTTTTTCTGTATCTACTGAGATGATCATGTCATTTTCGTCCTTGCTTCTGCTTATGTGGTGTATTACATTTACTGGTTTGCTTATGTTGAACTATCCTAACATCTCTAGGGTGAAGCCTACCTGGTCATGAGGTGTGAACGTTTTGATTTATTGCATTCTGTTTGCCAGTATCATATTGACATTTTTTTTGTATCTATGTTCATTGAAGACACTGGCTTATAGTCTTCTTCTTCATTTGAGCCCTTATCTAGTTTTGTTTTTTTCCTTATCTAGTTTTGGAATCAAGATAATACTACCTTTCAGGAATGAGTTTGGCTGTACTCCTTGCCTTTCAACTTCATTTAAGAGTTTTAAGATATTGGTGTCAGATCTTCCCTGAAGTTCTTGTGGAGTTCAGTTGTGAATCCACTGGGTCCTGGGTTTTTTTTAGTTGGTAGGTTTTTTTTTTTTATTACTGTCTCAATCTCATTGCCTTTTTCTGGATTCTTCATTGTTTTTATCTTTATGGCTCACTTTTGGTAATTCATATGAATCTAGAAGTCTACCTATTTCCTCTGGATTCTCAAATTTACTGGAATACAGGTTTCTAAAATAAATACTGATAATCATCTGGATTTTGAGTGTTCTTTGTGGTTTTTGCCTTTTTCACTCCTAGCTGTACTGGTACAGGTTTTTTTCTTTCCCTCTTTGGTAAGATGGACTAAAGGTTTGTCTCTTTTATTATTTTGAAAAACCAGCTTTTGACTCAATGATTCTTTGTAATTTTTTAGCCTCTAACTTAATAATTTCTGCTCTGATCTTTGTAATTTCCTTCCTTGTACTAGCTTTAGATTTTCCTTATTCTTTTTCTAGGACCATGAGATGCATCATTAGAATATTTATTTGGACTCAAAGTCTGTTTTTCTAAGAAATGTCTAATTGCTTCCTGGATTTCTTCTGTAATCCACTGATTATTTAAGAGTGTATTGTTTAATTTCCATGTGTTTGCATAATTTCTGCAGTTTCTTTTGTCATTGATTTCAAATTTCATTGCACTATGACCTAACAATATGAATCGGGTACTTCTGATTCTTTGAAATTTATTTAGGCATGTTTTATGGGCTAGGCTGTGGTCTATTTTGGAGAAAGTTCAGTGTGCTGCTGAGAAAAATGGTATTCCATTGTTAGGCATAGACATCCATTAAATGCATTTTTTTCCAAAGTGTGGTTCATTTCTTTGGGCGATGATTATTGTTTTGTTTTGTTTCTAGCTGATCTGTCTATTTATGACTATAGGGCATTGCAATCCCCAACTATAAATGTGTTAACATTTATCTTATCTCTTATGACCAGTAGTGTTTATGAAGTTGGTTGTGCCACTGGTCGGTGCATATATATCATTGTTCTCTTTCCTGTTAAATTGTTCCCTTAACCAATATGTAGTGTCCTTTTTTTTTTTGGCCTGAAGTCCTCTGTCTTGGTTACTTTTCTCTTGTTGCTGAGACAAAACACCCAACACCTAAAATGAAGGAAGGAAAGGTTTATTTAGCTCACAGTTTGTGGAGGTCTCAGTACATACTTGGCTGGTTCTGAGGCAGAGTGGCACGTGGCAGAGGGCAAACGTTCATGGCAGCAGAGCACAGCAAAAACAACCAAAGCAAAAGGGAGGAATTGCAGGCAAGCAGCCTCTTTTTCTCCCTTACCTTGTGAACAGCCTACCCCCCACGCGGGGGCGGGGGGCGTGTAGCTCTCACACAGTCTCCATGTCCTCCTCTTCCACAGGCTCAGGATATGTACAAAGTAAGTACCTTGGCTTCCTGCTGAGTCACTCAGCTAAACCTCTAGGCTCCCCAAATTGACACAATGTATAAACCATAACGTCCTCTTTGCCTGAAAATAGGATAGTTGCTCTGTTTGATTTTAGGCTCCCACTGCATGGAATGTTGTTTTCCAATCTTTATAGTTTATGAATTTCTTTTTAAATTAAATGTACTTCTTGTATGCAGCAAGCCCTTGAGCTTTGTTTTACAATCCAATCTGCCAATGTGTGTCTTTTGATAAGACCATTTACCTTGAGAGTTTTTACTGAAAGGTGTTGATTTATTTCTGCCATTGCATTATTTTTCTGTTGGTGACCTCTTCCTTCCTCCTTAACTGCTCACCCTACCCAATGTATTTGTTCTCTTAGACTTCCCAGCACCACTGGCTTCATTATGTCTTTCTAAGATATCATTGAGAATGTTTTGGAGTGCTAATTTAGTGGTCATGAATTTCTTAGGGTGCTCTTTGCCATGGAAAGCCCTTTTTCTCCATCAAAAAAATTTTGAGACAGGGTTTCACTATGCAGTTCAGGATGGCCTTGTGCTCACTTTGTAGCCTAGGTTGGCCTTGAATTTGCAGTGATCCTCCTGCCTCGGCCTCCTAAGTGCTGGCATTACAGGTACGCGCCACTAGGCCCAGCCTCTCCATCAATTTTGAAGAACAGTTTTTGCTGTTGTTGTTTTAATAAAAAGAAAAAAAAAAAAAAACCCCAAACTCTCACCTCAATCCAATTATCTTGGTAGATGAGCTCCAAATGATATAGGGGAAAGAAATTCTCAACCTGCTAGATGCCTGAAACACTGAGTTTGTGTTCTCTAAAATTGAGGAATGAATTCTAGGAACAGTGGAGGTAAAGAGTAGGAAGAATTTATTGAGGGAAAGAAAGCTTCTGTCTGAAAGGAACAGAAGGGAGCCCAGAAAGTTGAGTTTCCACTTGAAGAATAGCTTTGTCAGATGTATTAGTCTGGCTTTGAAAATTTTTGTTGTTTTTAGGGCTTTAAACACTTTACTCCAAGATCTTGCCTTTAAAGTTTATGTTGACAAGTCTGCTGTAATACTACTAATGGGTTTAACTTTGTAAAAGCCAAGTGTAGTGATGCACACGTGTAATCCCAGCACTCTGGAGGCTGAGGCAGGAGATTGTTGTGAGTTTGAAGCCAGCCTGGGCCACAACACATAGTGAAACCTTGTTTCAAAAAGAAAAAAAAACCCAGAAGATTCTGTCCTTGTGATGGAGTTCTGGAATTTTGACTACGATACCTCATGGAAAAATTCTTTTCTGATTGTAGCTATTTGGGGTTCTATGTGCCTCACTTAGCTGCTTATTACATTTTCACCACATATTTAGAAAGTTTCCTGCTATGATTTTTGTGAACAGATTTTTTTTTTGTAGCCATGCATGCCATTTTCTGATTTTTCACAAATTCTAACTAATCTTAAGAGAAAAACAGAAATGAGTCCAAAAGCTTTTCCCGTGTGTTTGAATGAGTACTTTGTCCCTAAGGTACTGCATACTAGAACCCACCAGATATGGGTGAGGAGCAGTGAGCTGTTATTAAGTCCTAGTTTGTTTCCACCCTCACTTTTTTGTGTGTAAATGCCAAGTTCTGCCCTGCCTTTCCTGCTGGGTGAGCTTGGTCAGTGGTTTCTGCCCTGGGGCTGTATTCACTCCAGCTGCTCCCTTCCTGTATCTATCTGTGTCCATCATTCCTGTCTCAGCCTAGCTTTACAGCCTGTGTGTTTGTGAGGTGTCCCCATCCTCCCCCAGACATCTCTCTGTACACCCCAGACTTTGACAACCATGCAAGCCAAGGTACTTCCTTGATCTCACTGGCAGATGGGGAAAGCAAACAGACCACCCCTCTTCTGGGGGCTGGGGTCCCAGCCTGGGGCTGCTTGCTGACTGTTCCCCTCCCCGAGCCAGGGTTAGGGTCCAGACTGCTTCATTCTTTCCTCCGCATGTGTTCAATTTCTTCTATTTTTCTACAGTTTCTAGTTTTCCTGTTATCTTCTTTTGATTACCGGAGGCCTATTTCTGTTTTTCTTTATAAGTGGTTGTTTCTCAGGTGTCTTGATCCCAGATCCCAGAGAGTTTGTATTTTGCTGCAGGTCTTTACTCCACTATTTTTTTTTTAGCATCAAAGTAAAATCTTTTTAAAGGGCTGTGAATGTAATGCAAACACCCTGGGTTCAACCCTAGTACAACATTTAAAAAGTTTGATTTATTAGATTTGCAAGTGTTGTTTAAAGGCTTGGAAATATTTTGCTTGTGAAATTCTTCCAGTTAGAATTTGAAATATTTGAGGGAAGTAGACACATAAAATGTGTGATGTGGTTTGAAATGTCTATGGAAATTTAATTTTTAAATAGTGTTAATTGTTTAAGGAGAATTTAACCTGTTATATCTAGAAGCTGATAGCACATGAAACAAAGAACAAACAAAGGTGATTCTTATTTTACAGAGATATTATTAGGTTAATAAATGGACTACTGGCCAGGTGTGGTGGCACACTCCTATAATCCCAGCACTCAGGAGGCTGAGGCAGGAGGATTGTTGCAAGTTTAAGACCAGGCTGGGCTACAAAGTGAGTTCTAGCCCAGCCTGAACTGCATAGTGAGACCCTGTCTCAAAAAGACAAAAATGAAGTAAAATAAAATAATAAAATAAAATAAAATAGGACTTTATCTAACAGTGATGATGCCTCTGGCTAGACGAAGTATACTAAACACGGCACAAAGCACCACTGTGTCCTATGAGCTGTGTGGAGCCTATGTCAATAGCATATTGCTCCAAAATCAGGGTGTGCATTAGAATCACCCAGGAAACAGAAAAAATACTTATGCCCAGACACCACTTCTGACCAGCTGAACCAGAATGGACCAGTGAGATGGGCATTGGTAGTTAGTAAGCACCCAGGTGATTCTAACCTGCAGTCAGGTTAGAAGTACATATTCCCCTAAGCTTCCGTGAAGGCTTTATAAAGGACATCCCCACACAGATCCTATGTTAGTCAGCTGTGAGCTGCCATGACAAAATACCTAAGGTAAACGACTTAAAAGAAGCAAAGATTTCTTTTCAGGGCGCCTGTTTTCAGGTGTTTCAGTCCATGATCATCTGGCACCATTGCTTTTAGACTTGTGGCAAGGCAGCACATGGTAGAACAAGCTGCTCACCTCATGGTAGCTAGGGACCACTGAGACAGGAAGTGGCCACAGCCGATGGTCCCCAATGACCTAACTTCCTCCCACTGAGCCCCACCTCTTCAAGGTTCCACCACATCCGCCAAGCACCACAGTCTGGAGAGTAAATCTTCACTACATGAGTCTGTGGGGTGCATATAAGACCCAAACTGTGGCTGGGCATGGGGGTGCACACCTGCAATCCCAGCACTGTGGAGGCTCAGGTAGGAGAATCAGTGCAAGTCTGAGGCCAGCCTGGGCTACACAGTGAATTCAAGGCCAGCCCGCACTACAAAACGAAAACAAAAAAATCCAAACTGTAACAGATACTATATGTCTTGGTTACTTTTCTCTCGTTGCTGAGACAAAATACCCAACGACCAAAATGAAGGAAGGAAAGGTTATTTAGCTTACAGTTCATGGAGGTTTCAGTCCATACTTGGCTGGTTCTGAGGCAGAGTGGCACATGGCAGAGGGCAAACTCTTCAGGGCAGCAGAGCACAGCAAAAACAACCAGCAAAAGGGAGGAATGGCTGCAAGCAGCCTCCTTTTCTTCCCTACATTGTAAATAACCTACCCTCACCCAGGGGTTGTGTAGCTCTCACACAATCTCCATGCCCTCCTCTTCCACGGGCTCAGGATGTTTACAAAGTAAGCACCCCAGCTTCCTCCTGAGTCACTCAGCTAAACCTCTAGATTCCCCAAGTTGACACAATGTATCAATGATAACACTGTAGGACAGGGGTCAGCAACATAGGGCCTCTGGCTCAAACCTGATTTGCTGCCAGATTTTGTACCACCCAGGGAACTAAGGTGGTTTTTACAATTTTACGTGGGGCAGGGAGCAATGAAAGGATATGAGATACGGAAATCATGTGAAATTCCAACTGTGGGTATCCATAAGGCTGTATTGAAATATGACCACACTTCTTTGTCCAGGCCTGCTAGAAGAGCAGCATTAAGTAACTGGGATAGGATTTGGATGACAAAGACTAAAATTATTTCCTACCTGACCTTTCACAGAGAAAATCTGCTCACTCCAGCTTGAAGGGGTTTCTGGAACCTCACCATTCCTTCCAGGAGCTTACCTACCTGCAAGGGGCCAGCTGTCAGGGTGTGGGCAGATGTACTCCCTTCCCAGCCCTGTTTGCATTCTTATACTTCTCCGGCTTTCAGAAGAAAAGCAGGCCTCTCACTAGCCTGGGAAAAATACCCTAGAGCTCCGACAAAGGAACAGTCATAAATATGGGTAGCTAACAAGACTCTGTTCACCAGGGAATTAGTCAGAAAGGCAGATAGACCGGGGGGGGGGGGGGCAGTACATTGCCTGTAATCCCAGTACTCGGGAGGCTGAAGCAGTAGGATCACTGCAAATTCCAGACCAGCATGGGCTGCATAGTGAGTTCAAGGCCAGCCTGAACTGCACAACAAAAAAGGTTTGTTTTTTTTTTTTAGCAAGTGAGGTATGTTCCAAATATTGACTTTCCAAAATGGAAGAAGGGGCTGGAGGTATAGCTCAGTGGTGTAAGTGCTTGCCCGCTAAGCACTAAGGCCCTGAGTTCGATCCCTGGTCCCGGAAAAAAAAAAAAAAGGAACAGATGTTTCCAAAATGGAAGAAGGACCCAATATTAAATTGTCAGCTGCCGTATCATCAAATGTATTTTGGAATATAGTGGAGCATATCTATAATCCCAGCACTCTAGGAGGCTGAGGCAGGAAGACTGCAATTTGGAGCCTAGCCTAGGCAATTTACTGACTTATCAAGACCCCATCTTAAAGCCAAAAATAGAAAAGAGCTAGGGATGCAAAGCCCTGGACTCAACCCCCAGACCCAAAAACAAAGCAAAACAAAAAACACAGGGTGGTGCACACCTATAATCTCAGCTACTCAGGAGGCAGAGGCAGGAGGATGAGAAGTTCAAGGTCAGCCTGGGCAGCCTCGTCTCAAAATTAAAAAAAAAAAAATAATGGCTGGAGATACAGCTCTATGGTACAGTATTGCCTAGCATGCACAAGGCCACAGGTTTAACTACTTATGACATTTTTAAAAAGTGTAACAGATGATGCTGTGATTTTTGGCATATAATTCAGAAGGGGTTCAAAGAATTGAGTAACATGTCAAAACTGGCAGAACTACTTACATAAGCAAAGTTTTTTGGAGCTTACTTTTTTGGAGGGGGGTCTTGCTATGCAAACCAGGCTGGCCTTGAACTCATTATGTAGGCCAACCTGGCATAAAACTCACTGTGATTCTCCTGCCTCAGCCTCACACATGCTGAGATTACAGGTATGTACTACCACACCTGGTGAAGAGCTTACATATTTCTAAATGCTGAATGTTATCTCATCCTGTAAGTAATATTTATCGAGAGATGCATGAATGCATTAGCAAGAAAAAACCCATTCATCTGTTTAATTTCAAAGAGCATTTTACTTCTTAGTCATTTACCCAGCTGTGCACCATGACTCACACTTGTAGTCCCAACTACTCAGAAGGCTGAGGCAGGAGGCTCTTTTGAGCCCTGAAATTCAAGGACAGCCTAGGCAACACAGACAGACCTCATCTCAAAATCAAACAAAAAAATTACTTATCAACATCTGTATTGCCTCAATCATGTACTGAAAGGAGGCTCTCAGCTCCTTCCTGTCCTTGACAGAGACCCTTCCCAGCTCCTGCAGGGTGAGCTGCTCCCAGGACGTGTCACAGTGTGGCCCCCTCCCAGAAAGAGGCTGAGCAACATGGCACTCTTGGTCTTTCCATAACCGGAATTGGTAACAGCCCATCAGTTTTGCCTTTTTCTATTTTGCCATTTTTGGAACCAAATCACTCGGTCCTGCCTACGTGGAGGGGAGGGGGCCACCAAAGGCAGTGAATTAGACCATCTGGGAGCTGCCTGGTAGAGAATTAGATGTCCCCCTCCCCCTCTTCCTTCCCCGGCCCTCCCCAATGTTAGTCTGTTCATAAAGCTTCCAGAGTCTGCATCTCAGAAGATGGAAGACGCAGGAAGAAAAATTTTTGCTCTCATCTTTAAAATTGTACAAGAGAAGTAACAAAGATGAAGGTAACATTATGTAGGACAGCATCCAGAGGTAATTCCCTTCTATGTTCTCTATAATTCTGTATTTCCTCAGTCGTTTTTGTATTAGCAGAAATGAAGATAACTTTATATTATACAGCATCCAGTGCAAATTCCCTACTATCTTATCTATAATTTGGTATTTCCTTTAATGTTTTTGTGTTAACTAATGTGAAGATAACTATGTAATACAAAATCCAGTTCTAATTCCCTACTATATTCTGTATAACTTTGTATTTTCTGTATTGTTTATGGCTTTTCTGGTTCAAAAAAAATGTACAAGAGAATGCAGAATTTTCCAAAAATCTTTTACCAATCAGCAAACTAAGACATGCGGAGACCCCCGAGCTGGCTGAGCCGCCCTTCCTGCTGAGTCCTGTCCGGCAGGTGGGCCACGGTGATGGAGGCCAGGGGTCGGACAGCTGAGGGAAAAGGGCCCAGTGCTTTTTTCTTCCCAGGAGCTCCAGGTAGGTGGAGAATATAGAGAAACACATTCCCCTCCCCAGAGGGCATCGAAGGCCAAGCAGTGGAATCCAGAATTCATGGAAAGAAATGTATCAGTGATGGATTTAGGATAAAAGCAGCAAACAGCAGAGGTGCAGTTAATTGGAGGCAGGCGTGACCGGAGTGTGTCAGCTGAAACAGCGCGGGGCGAGGCTCTGGGCCTTGATCAGGAGAGGGGGAAGCAGCAGGGACAGAGAAGCGGGAGACGGAGCTCGACTTGGGATGGTCTTACGCGGTCAAACAGGAGCAGATGAAGACCCCGTTCTAGAGGATGGGCTGACACGACGTACAGAGGGACGCTGATTTCGGATGGTCCCACTTAAGATTTTTCAACTTGAGAACGGAGCAAAAGCGATCTGCATTCCGTAGAAACCGGACTTTGAGTTTGGAATTTTGATCTTTACCCAGGCTGGCGGACGAGCAGCCCGAGAGACAGGATCCCACTTGATCAGGAGTGCAGACAGCCCGTTCCCTGCTGTCTTGACTCTGCTTCCACGTTCGCGAGCCTAGGTGCGCTGAACGCATTTGTATTTCGATCGAGGATACCGTCAACTTAACAGAGGGTTTCTGGGAACCAACCCCACCGTCAGTCGGGGATCTCCCGACGAAGAAATCAGCTGATGACCCTCCTTCAGCGGAGGAAAACCGCGCCGCAGGAACCCAACCTCCCGGGGTTCGCGCCCGCTCCAGCCGCAGCCTGGATCCGAGCCCCGCTGCGGAGAGAAGAGGAGAGCCCTAGCAGGCGCAGCCCCAGAACGCGCGGCGGAGGCAAGCGAAGGTGAGAAAGGATAGGGGGCTGCGGAAACCGGCTTTCTAGAGTCCCGAGTTAGGGACTGGGCGCCTAATCAAATAGAGAAAAGAAAGGGGCGAGAGTGAAGGCGAAAGGGAGGATTAAAGTCCACGGTTACGCTTTCAAGCTGAGGACGGCGAGTAACTTGGGAGCACGCCAGGGACCCAGAGCAATTGCCAGTCCATTCTGCGAGCCGGCTCCAGCGCTCAGCGAGTCTAGGCCGGGACACCCGGGCGCAATACACGCTCTGGACGCGGACCTGGGTCCCGCCCCACGCCGGGCCCCGCCCGTCCGCCCCCGCCCCCATTTGCCCCGCCTCCTCGATGCGGGCCGGGAGCAGGAAGCGCGCTGAGCTTTGTAGGCTCCGCCGCCGCCTAGGGGAAAGTTCCGGGTGTTCCCTCGCTGCGCCCCCCGCCCCGGGCCGCCAGCTCCCAGAGGCAGCGCCAGGGCCATGGGGGCTCGGTGCTGCCGGCCACCCCTCGCCCAGGGGCTGCTGCTGCTCCTGAGCGCGTTGGCCCTGGGTTGCGCCTGCCTGCGGCTCCTGGACCACCCGGCGCCCGCCTGCTCGCAGGAGGTGAGACCCCGACGCGTCCCAGAGGCGCGGCAGTCGAGGATGCTGCGGGGCGGGGCGCGGGCAGGTGGCCGCGGCTACGTGCGGGACCTGGGAAGGCCGGAAGTCGACGCTGGGGGAGTCACGGAGGAGTCCGGGCTTGGCGCCCTCAGATCGCTGCGGACGCTCCGAAAAATCGGAGTTGCGGCGCGGACCTGGGAAAAGAGAGGTGGAGGAAAGGACGAAGGAATGACCGCGCCGCGCGGGTTGCACAAGCTGACTCGCCGTCGCGGGCTGGGGGCGGGAGTGACAGCTCCGCCCAGGCCGCACACTTGGGAAGGAGACCGAGGGCCAGGCCCGGCCGGGGAGGCTGGCAGGACAAGTTGGCAGGGCAGGTTGGAAAGGAGATGGGGAGGGGGCCTCGGGAGGAGCCGGGGGTGTGGCCGGGCTTCGGCGTCGTGCGCCCTCGCCCTGCGAGCCTCTCTCTTAAGACCGGGCACGGCGTGCCCAGGGTGGCCGATCTTGCCCACGGAAGCTTCTCCTCTGGTTTCTGCGCCTTTCATGCCGCCAAAGGAGCCGAGCCATCCCGGGCGGCCGGATTGGGGGGTAGCTTCGCGGAAGGTGGGGACCGTGACGGGCCCCAGCTCAGACACCGGGGAAGACCCGGCAGATGGTGCCACACGGGCGAGCCCGGGGCGCCTTGCAGGGTCAGGAACGCAGCCTGACCATCTGTAGCCGGGCGAAGCAGGGCGGGCAGAGGAGTCTTAATTCACCGCCCTTCCCGCCCCCACCATGGTCTCTCGGGTGTAGGAACCAGGTCGTCGCGCTGTGGGGTGCCCGCTGCTTTGTGGCTGTGAAGGAAGGTACTACCCACCCGCCCGCGTCTCCTGCGCGGCCACAGGAAGTGACACACCCCCCTACAGGTAGTTGCCTTGAAGTAGAAGACAAAAATAGAAAAGAAACAGCAAAACATGGCGCCCTTCCAATACTCTTCCCGCGTCTTCCCCGTTCTCTTTCCCCCACTTTCTGGCCTCCTCAGTCCCCTTCCCTCCACTGCCACCAGGACCATAGGGAGTAATTAATGTTCAGTGTCTGAGTCAGAGGATGTGACACAAAGTCTTATTTCTCCTCGTCTAATTTCGTAGATTTACGAAAAGAGGGTGGAGGTTTACTGAGTATTTTGCAAGGAAAATGTTTTCAACGTGCCTGGTGTTGGGAAATGTCCCTTGTAACGGCCATTGTTGGGCAAAGCAGAGGGACATGGGCTCTGGGCTCGTTAGATCTTTTCTGCAGGCTTTGTGCAAATCCAGCGTCAAGGGTTTGTTATTCAATTGTGAATGGCCATTTGTCATGTGTCCGCCAAATACGAGGTATTGTGCTGAGTCCTGGGACTGTAATGCCCAAGCAGGTTATAACCATCTGTGAGGGGGCCCTGCAGCAGTTGCCCTTAGCACATGTCATGAAGTGTACAGAACTCCGAAGAGAAAAATTACTTCCGGCTGTGCTATTCTTCGGGAAAAGACATCTGGGTGGCCCCAAGGGGTGGTGGGAGCCGCAGAGGCAAAGAATGGTTCGTCCAGGAAGGAGCCTGAGCCGAGGTCCTTGAATGGGTAAGGAGGGGAGGGTCTGTGGACAGGAGGAGAGAGAAGAAGCTGGACAAACCAGAGCCTCAGGTGTGCCGAGCAGGTGCTCTACCACTGAGCCGCACGACCGAAGGGTTTTCATTTGAACAATGAAGAGGCGGGTGCATGAGCAGTAGCCCAGGCCCATACCAGAAAGGGCGGAGAGGGGTGCTTGGGGCCGTCTCCCCTTCTCTTCCCGCGTCTCTCCGCTCCCTGCAGCAGGCCTATCCACAGCCCGTTCTGCACAGGCAGCTGCCTTGCCCCATTCACTAGTGTTTTTAAAAAGAAGGAAGGCAGGGCTGAGGTGTAGCGCTTGCGAGGCCTCAGGCTCCATCCGAAGCACCACGGGAAGGAACTGTGCCATTCCAATTTTCCTCCTTGCCCTGGTGTTGTAGTGGATGCCCTGGACATAGTGGTAGGGCTGGGGAGGCCAGAAGCTTGAGCTTGCATCCTACCATGTCTACGTTCCGCAGCCTTGTGCAGGTCAGGCAGCCTGAGTCTGATCTCCTGATGTGTACACTGTGAAAGGACCTGGTGCGTCCATGCTACTTTGCAGTAAATATCTGTCTAATGCCTTCTCAGGGGCAATAACTTACAATTCCTTTACTTACTTCTTCGGACATTTACCTCCGTGTGTGTGTGTGTGTGTGTGTGTGTGTGTGTGTGTGTGTGTGTGTCTTTTTGAAACAGGTTCTCACCATGCAGTACAGGCTGGCCTTGAGCTCACTTTGTAGCCCAGGCTGGCCTTGAACTTCGTTTGATCCTCCTGCATCAGCCTCCCGAACGCTGGGATTACAGGCGTGCGCCACCACGCCCGGCCATATTTCTAAATATACCCATATTGTTAATTCTTTCTGTGTCAACTTTAGATCTCATCTGTTGATTTTTTTTAATAATGAAAATTACACTACCTCTGCCTCTCCTTGCCATCTGTCACTACAGTTGTGTCACAGTTTTAGTTGAGTCAGTAGTCAACTTTTACATTACAGTAACAACTAATCAGTCTTCCCTGCAAAGGAAGTATGTGTATTTTGATTTTATTTTCTGGTAGGGCTTCCCTCCCCCCATCCCACTCCCTCAGAGGTGACTGCTTTCGTTCTTTACTTGCATACTTTTTCACCTGACTGGTGTTAGTTTTTTTACCAGCTTTTCACATCCCTTTACCCCCAGTTCTCAGATATTTCACTTCCCGGCCTGCAGAGAACTCCCACCTGCTCTGATTGATTGCTAGACCCAGTGATTCCCGAGGGGTGGCTGTCAAGCCAGACCTCGGCACTGCCAAATCTCCCGTGTCCCAGTCCTGTGTCTTGCTCTGGGGCTTCTCCTCCTTTTGTTAGAGCGTGTCGCCCACAGTTATCTAAATAGACGGGGCAAATACAGACACAGATGCTAGACATACAAAGTTTTCACATGCCTGAAAACATCTGTATTCTTCTGTTAGAATTTTGAAGGCACTGCTTTGTACCCTTCTAGCAAACAGTACAAGTTTTATTTTAATATTTAGATCTTTGATCCTTTTTTTTTTTTTTCTTTTGGTGGTACTGGGGATAGAACTCAGGACCCTGCACTTGCTAGGCAGGGGCTTATTCCACTGAGCTATATCCCCAGCCCCCCAAACAGTACAAGTTCTAAGAAAACATTGCCATGCATTTCCTAGCCTTTCTGTGGCACTTCGTTTTTTTTTTTTTTGTTTTTTTTTTGAAACTTTAAGATCTTTTTCTTTTTTTTATTCCTGGTATTCAGTGCCATGGTATTCCTGGTACTCAGGCCATGTTCTGAGTCTTCTTTCTGCATTTGTTCTGCAGACCATTCAGTGGACATTTTTACTGTGGCCATGTGTGTTCTTCAGCTCAAGAGTCTGTTTTCCTTTTTCCTAAAGTAATTTCTTCCAGCCGGGCATGGTGGCACACACCTGTAAGCCCAGCACTTAGGAGGCTGAGGCAGAAGAATTGCCACAAGTTCCAGGCCAGGTTGGGCTACAAAGTGAGTTCAAGGCCAACTTGAGCTATACAACAAGACCCTGTCTCCAGGAGTTATTATTTTATTATGAATATAATAATAATTAATTTTTCCCGTTTTGTTTTATTGTTTCTGTAATCTCCTTCTGGAAATCCAGTTTATTCCTTAAATTGATTCTCTAATAGTGATATATTTTATCTTCTATTTCAGTTTGTATTTGTTCTTTCAGTCCTTCTAACTTTTTTTTTTTACTGTTTTGTTGGGCATTGAATCCAAGGTCTGATACATGGTAGGCAAATGTACCACTGAGCTACACCCACTGTTCTTCCATTTTTTGTTTTCCAGGTTCACTTTCATTCTCGGCTTGCTCATTTTCTCTTTCTTTATCTCACAGGTGCAGTGTCCTCTCTTTTCTCTTTCGGGGCTGTTATAATTCTGCTTGTTTTAATTTTATTCTGTTCTCATTCTTATTTCCTTTAGGAGTATTTTTCAACATTCTGCTTTAATCTCTGTTTCAGCAGGAAATGCATTTCAAATGTTGGGCCCTCAGCAGCCGAGACTGTTAGAGGAGGAGGAGGAAGTCCTAAGCAGCTGACTGGACATCGGGTAGTTGGGGTCTCTGCACCTGTGGAGGTCAGGCCAGTGGTAGGCGGGCCTGTGGGCAGCACTCACATGTCATTGCCGGGGGTGCTTTCCTCTGGGCCTGGGGAAGGTCCTCAGTGCTGCCCAGGGGGACCCACACTTCGTCTTTTTGAGAGCGGGGTCTCACTACACAGTTCAGTCTGGTCTTCAGCTCACTTTGTTGAATAGGCCGGCCTCAAACTCACAAGGGTATTCCTGCCTCAGCCTCCCAAGTACTGGAATTACAGGGATGAGCTACTACGGCCTGACTGTGCCTTCCTTTTTGAAGGCTTGGTTGTTACGAGGCCCCTGAGGGGCTCTGGGCCTCTTTCCTGCCTGAAGTTTGCTTCTGTAGCATTCAGATTACATTGATCCACTCAGCTAAAACGAGTTGCCCACACTTTCCACTTTGACTTTGAAAGGATGTATTCATGTCTGCCCACGGAGACGACCTCTTTGTCCTTCAAAATACATAAAACAGTCCCTTTCCTATAATTTCCACATGGTTTGAGAAGATCCGTGTACACAGTCAATGCACAACAACCTTTAAAGGACTCTTGTGTGCTGCATTTCACCTATGCACATTTTTCTGCTTTGTTTAAATCCTTCTTGCACTTGTGTCCCTTCTCACTGTCACTCTGCTTCATCTGCTCTGTCCCCAGAAACCCACACCGTGCAAGTTGACATAAATCTGTCCACACGTTTTTCTGTATTCACGCAGTCATTCTCAAACATTTAGAAATATATTGGGAGGTCTTTTCTTCCCTTAATTCCATAGGAAATGAGATCTTCTTGCTGTAAAAAGTTCCTTGGGACTCTAGAGTCCCAGTGATTCCAGAGGCCGAGACAGGAGGATCCCTTGAGCCCAGGAACTTGAGACCAGCCTGAACAACACAGCAAGAGCATATCTCGAGAAAGTTTTTAAGAAGTTCTTTGCAACCTGTTCTTCATCTCAACATCACTCCAATGAATAGCTGTATCTCTGTACCACTAATTTTCCTTAATATTTCGTAATATTGTAGGCTACTCAACCATTTCCACTTTTTTTTAATTTTGAAGACAAAAGAACGGAAACATATCAGCAACCAAACAGACATTAACCAGAATAACACAAAAACAATAAAGGAAATACGAAGTTAGAGAGACGAGAGAAGGGAATTACCAATGGTTGCTGTATTACATGATGTTACCTTCACATTTGTTACTCCGTTATACAAATAAAGGCGCGTACGATCAATCAAACCATTTCTGCTCCCTCATCTCTGCTGTTCTCCCACGCGGTCAGTCGTCTTCCCTCTGACAATAACTGTGCTTCCTGGTTTTATTCACTCCCTCGGGCTCTCACATTGGGAACGCACATGGCTGCTTCAAATTATGCTGCAGCACACATGGGTGCACACAAGTTACTATGCACTAGGTGGAAAAGCACCCATCCTCAGTGATGATACGTAGATGGGGACCCACTATGATCAGCAGCCCACTGACAAGCCCTCAAGGCCCTTGGGAGCCCAGCTGAGTCTGTGGGATCACCCCCGCGTACTGCGAGGCTCCGCCCCAATGCAGCATGCCCCGCTTCCACTTGGATAAATATTTGGATTTAACCAGTTCTACTTTATTCACCTATTGATAAGTATTGAATACCACGGAACGAAAAGGAAAACTTCCCATTTCTTTTTAAAGATAGCAGAAGCTTAATTCTAAGACTTGACAGAACTACAAAAAGAGAAAACTATGGCCTGGTCTTACTTACAAATATGATGCAGGCAATTCTAAAATGATCCAGTGGCAAGTCTAATATAACAATGCCAAAAGAGTAACAACGTTATAGCCTGATAGGATTTATCCCAGTAGCTCACCATTGGTCCATTATTTTCAAAGCATCAGCATAATTTAAAACATCAATAAATTCAAAAATTAAAGGAGGAAACCTACAAAGTTACAGTTAAAAAATGCTAGAGGGTGTTAGGTTTTATGCCTGATTGTTTTTGTTTTTCCTTTTGTAGTACTGGAGGTTACATTCAGGCACCTCTCACCAAGTTACATACTCAGTGCCTTTTTTTTTTTTTTTTTTTTTTTTTGAGACAAGGTCTGGTTAACTCTAAAAATTGCCTGCCTCAGCCTCTTGGAGTGTTGGAATTACAGGCCTTCCCCACCTTCCCCACCTTCTGGGCTGTCTTTAGAAAGCTATAAGCATGATGGTAATAGAAGATACCTTACTCACTGTCCTTGTGCTGGGACTTTATACCAAAAACCAACCAAAGAGGAGAGGTTGGGCCAGGGATATATAGCTCAGTGGCACAGCACCTGCCTGGCAAGCGCAAGGTCCTGAGTTCAATTCCTGGTACCAAAAAAAAAGTGGATAGTCCAAAAAGAGAAGTTTATTCCATGGGCACAACACAGGGACCAGCCTCTTCTGACCAGACTTTGCCTCTTAACAAGTCAGCCAGTAGCCCTTATAATCCGGTCCTTTTCCAGAAGCCCCGCCTGTGAGGGTGTAGGCTTTGGGAGGACATTGAGATACAAACCATGACTGGAGGAAAATACTAAAATTAATTGTATTTATCAAGATCCAAGACCAGATCAGTAGTCCATGGTGACAAAACAAGTGGCTTCATGCTCAGCGACAGGAGGAAGCCACCGCACACAAGTGGGCTGACTGTGTTCAGCAGCCCTCTGCAGGGGCCTGCCCCTTCCTCGGAGCGGTGTTGGGCAGTGGTGTGTGAGTAGCTGGCCAGCAGTGACAAGGAGTTACCCCAGTGGAGTGTCCGCTTGCCCTTAGCACCGTGTGAAGGTGAAAGTCCTAGTGGCTTCAAGTGGGAGGCAAAAGAGGGTGCATGGACTCCATCTCTTCACCCCTCAGGAAACAGAAGTTGATCGAGAAGGCAGAGGCAGCAGGAGGGACGTGGCATTGACCCTCTCAGGCTGTACCAGGAGCACAGGGCCAGCAGACACAGTAAACAGTCGGGAGCTGTACAGGCCACAGAAAGTCTGGGCCTGAGGCTTAGAAACTAGGGTCCCAGTACTTGGGAGGCTGAGGCAGGAGGATCACCTTGAGTTTGAGGCCAGCCTGGACTACATAGGGAGACACAGTCTCAAAAAAAAAGAAGAAAAAGGCTTTGTTTACTGAGTATTATATGCAGAGTTCTAAAAAATGAAAGCCGTTAATTAAAGGGCAGCCATCATGTGCTGGCCACGAGATGATTTCGTGGACACCGCTACCAACAAAACTGCTCCTTCTGAGTCCCCCTGTGGGGCTCCCAGGGGACTGCCTGTTACCGTACAGGAATGCATTCCTTTATGTGATGGTTGTGTGTAGATCTATCAGCGAGAAGGGAGGGGCCCCCTGCCTACCCACCACTCTAGCCCCACCCCCCCGCCCCAGCCCAGTGTTATTCCTAGCTGTGTCATTTAAATCTCAGCAGCACTGTGACATTGGTAGGAGAATTCCAATCTTCCAGTAGAAGAAATTGAAGCTCTGTGAGGCAACTCAACCCCAGGGATGTGAAGGGGTGTGTGTGTGTGTGTGTGTGTGTACACGTGTGTTCATGTGTTCTCCAAAGTAGTCAGCTGGCAAAACTTAGGCCTACTGGGCCGAGGATATAGCGGTACAAGTGGTACAAGCGCCTGCCTGGCAAGTGCAAGGTCCTAAGTTCAATTCCCTGTACCAAAAAAAAAAAAAAAAAAAAGACTTAAGCCTACTGTTCCATGTCCCTGATAATGTTTATCACTCAGTTTTATGAATTGGACCCTGCAGGTCGGCTGTGAATTAGATCACTGTGTATTGCCAAAGGGAGAAGCTGTAGGTGTAAGCGTGGGACTCAAACTTCCTCATCCATAAAATGGGGCCAAGGTCGTGCTCACGTGTGTCATTGGGGCTAGGGGTGGAGCGCTGCTTAGTGTAACCAGGGCCCTGGCCTCCATCCCCAGGACCCCCAAAAGGATTTTGACAATTAGTGACTTTACTAAATTGTAATAGGCAATATCTAATGTATGTGTTATATATAATCACCCAGAAGGGGCTCGAGCACATTTTTGTGAGTATATTTATAGAGATTTCGTGACTCTCCCACAACTGATACGTAACAAGAGTTGTAATTTTGCCCCCCTCTTCTCCACTTGCAGCGTTATCAAGACCAAAGATGGGAGCCCTGGAGAGGTTTAAAGGACTTCTTAGTACGGCGCCCCCAGAGAGTCCTCCCGGCGTCCTTTAAACTTGTAAAGTTCCCGACTGGAATAGTTACAAAGACGCCAGTTCCACTTTGCAGGGAGACCTTCTCCTTATGTAGGAAGATGGGCCCCCCAGAGTGAAGAAGGAGTTCTGTGTGCATTTCATTCTCCCACAGGAGCCCAGGGAGGGCGTCTGGACCCCGGCATGAAAGTTCTTTCTCAGCTGTAATGACCACTTTCTTTCTTCCCACAGGGGCTAAACTGCGCGGTCAAGAATAGTAAGTCCTCTTTTTCTGTTTTTTGGTTTTTTTTTTTTTTTGGTTTTTGTTCCACTTCTTGTTCTGTTAATGAAGCAATAGGCTCGTGCTGATTTCTGGGCAGAAGCTCTGCTGCCCCGTTCCAAGCTCAGACCATGCGACATCAAAATGAACAGGCAAATCTCAAATGTGGGCACCTGCCCCTCCTGTGGAAAACATTCATATGCAAAAACCAGGCAGTAGAAATCAGAGTGGTCATTTGGATGATATTCTCTGGTGTGCTGCCCTAGTGTACCTGTAATACAATCTGACCTGCCACAGCTTGTCACTGTAAAGTAAGACATCTGCAGTGTTGCTTTGGTTCGGGTTTTGGCTTGGGGGTAGTTGGGGGAGGAGGATCTTGTATTCTTTCACGCAGAGAATGTGAACATAGCTAGACAAGTACTATACCTCTGCAGCCCCTTTGATTGCTTGATTCAGGGAAGAGACAAATACTTCAAGTCTGTACTAATTAAGGACCCTGACATATAAAAACAAAGTAGCTCATACTCCTTCCCAATCCTCCTGCGCCCCTTTTCCAGAGACTGCTAAAACCCACCTCCCCAAATGCCCTTTAGATTCAGATCTTGGCAGTGACCCCAGATCAGCGTTAGAAAACAGCCGGCAGGGAAGCAGAGGCCAGGACCTTCCCAGGGTCACAAGGAGCCGCTGAGGGTCAGCTCAGGGTCTCCCTGCAAGCCGTGACGGTTGCTCTTCTCTGGCTGCCAGGTACCTGCCTGGATGACAGCTGGATCCACCCTCAGAACCTGACCCCCTCCTCCCCAAAGAATGTCCAGCTCCAGCTGCATCTTGCGCACATGAAGCATGGAGACCTCGTCCCTGTGGTACACATTGAGTGGACGCTGCAGACAGATGGTGAGTGGGTGCCCGGTCGGGTCCTAGGGAAGCCCCCCATCTCCACATGCACCCACAGTCCAGACCAGCAGGCCTCCCATTCAGACTCAGCAGTGGATTGCCAAACCTATGCTCAGACAAGAGGGCTCAAGTCTGGTGCTGGAAGGACTTCTCATTTCATTCGGTTAATACTTTGTGTTTTGAACATGAACTCCCAAGCCAGGCATGGTGGCACACGCTTGTAATCCCAGCACTCGGGAGGCTGAGGCAGGAGGGTCATTGTGAGTTCGAGACCAGCCTGGGCTACAAAGTGAGCTCGAGGCCAGTCTAAACTGCATAGTGAGACCCTTGTCTCAAAAAAATAAAATAAAAAACATGAACCCCCTCTAGCAGCTTCTAATCATACTATCCTTTATAAAAGCCTTTCTTTAGCCCCAAATTTTCATTCCCCGAGGTGTGGGGGAGCGAGCAAGTGGTTAACTTTATAAGTAACTCCAGATAATCACTAGAAAAATTGTAATACGTTTGCCACTCAACTGTTTTCCTTTACTGGAGCTGGTACCTTTTAAGGTCCCCTGGACGTCCTCAGGGACCAGGAGTCTGTGTACAGATTTGGGGATGACTGGGGCTAAACAGAGCCAGCCCCGGATTTGTGAGCAAGGTGTAGAGTTGGTCCTCTGAGTCCCCAGTGCTGGCCACCATAACCTCTGCGAGGATGGCACGCTGGTCAGGTGTGATGCCATGCCGTACTGCCAGCACCCTAGCCACAAGTTTGCAAAGCTTCTGCTGCTGGCCTGCGGTAAAGTGTCGCTTGTCCCCCAGCTGGAAACAGCTGTCTTCAGGGCAGCAAGCTGAGGCCAAGAGTGAGCTAAGGGAACAGGAAGTGGGCGTTAGGTAAGATGGGCAGATGGGGAAGTGGCCCGCCCCGAGAGCCCAGTGACTTGTCTCCCCTTTCTCCTGACCGCAGCCAGCATCCTGTACCTTGAGGGTGCCGAGCTGTCCATCCTGCAGCTGGACACCAACGAACGTTTGTGCGTTGAGTTCAAGTTTCTGTCCAAACTGAATCACTACAAGCGGGTAAGGCACAGCTCCTGAAGGATTGTGCTCTTCTTTCATGCCAGTGTAGATTTTTTCCTAGACTGGGACCTTAACTCAGAATGCTCAAGACACAAAGGTGTCTAAGGGTCTAAAAAAATTCAAGGTGGTTGCCCCCAAGGGGACAGGGTGTGTCTGCTATGAATGACAACCCAAATACCCACCCCCGCTTTTGCCCCGTACCTGTTTTTCTCCCCCAGTGTTAGGGATGGAAGCAGGACCTCAGAACCACAAAGCCTGTGCCATACCACTGAGCCACACCCCAGCCTGTAGCTATCCATTCTTTGTTTATTTTTGTTTTTCTGGTATCAGGAATCGAACTCATGACCTTGCACTTGCCAGGCAGGCACTGTGCCACTGAGCTATATCCCAGGCCCCTAGCTGATCATTCTTAGAGGAAGAAAAAACTTTGTTCCCCACCAAAGACCTGCTGTGAGTGGGGTACTGCAATAGTGTAGGCTTACTTGTGGCTGCTAACAGCTAGCAGGTAAAATGTTGGTTCTTGTTTAGTTACTTTGGTTCCAAAGTATGTTCCCTGGGACCACCACCATCACCCGCGAATTGGTTAGAAATGTTTATCTCCAGGCCCCACCCCACACCTCCAGGACCAGAAACTAGAGGGTGGGGCCCAGCAGTTGGTGTTTAACACCCTCTGGGTGATTCTGATGCCTGAGCCAGTTTGAAAGCAACTGGTTTAAATCTGCAAATAGAAACTGCGAAGCAAGTCAGGGCCTGGGTGTGGTTCAATGGTAGAGCACTGGCCAGAGGAGCTTAAGAGGCCTTGGGTTCCATCTTTGGAAGCAAAAATAGACACACAGGCAGGCAGGTAGGCAGGCAAAAGAAGTTACATCTCCCCAAGACACAAACAGCAGAGACAGATCCCCCCGGCAGTGTTGAACAAAGATGAAAGGTAAGCACCGGCTTCCTAGATCTACTTAGAAGTGAAGGGCGCCTAAGGTCATTAGAGTTGGAGCCAGACAGAATGGGACTCACCTGAGGTCCCAGCTGCTCCAGAGGCTGAGACGGGGGGTCTCTGAGCCCAGCAGTGTGGGGCCAGCCTGGGCACCAAAATGAAACACAGGTCTGTCCAAACAGAAAGAATAGGAGTTGGAGTTACCGTCTGTATCGGCTCCTTCTGGAAACCGACTCAGCACAGCTCTGTTATTTCTGAGTAAGGGCTCCTGGGGGTCCAGGGTGCGTGGGTAGCTCCAGCTCTTCCTCTGCACTTACCTGCTCCTGAAAGGTCACCTGCTGTCCCCTGTAAGAAGGAGGCCCTTCAACAGATCGTTTTCCGCTGCTTCCTTTGCTCCAGGTCCCCCAGCTGAGGTCGCTTTTGCCCTTTGTCCTAGAAGTGCACACCCTGATGGGAGGGGGCACCACCTCCCCCAGTTATTTTTTATTGTGGGCGGGGGTGCTGGAGACCAAACCAGGGCACGCAAAGCAATTGCTCCGCCACCGTGCTCACTCCGCGCTCCCGGCCGGCCTTTGCGTGCGACAGTGCTCTCTGCTGATGAGGTCAGATACAGGTTATTTAAAGGGAAAAAAGGCAGGAAGAGCAGAGGAAATAAAGGGTAAGGGTACTGTGTCCTGAGTTCAGATTCTGTTGTGGTGGTTGCTTTATTCTACTTTTGATTGGTCTGGGAGTAGAGAGTGATAAGGTTCTCTGCACGGAGGGGGTGAGACAGGGGTATGTGTGATCCTTCCAGTGTCCCTTTCTCCCTTTCCTTCAGTGGCGTTTTACCTTTGACCACTTCGTGGTTGATCCTGGCCAGGAGTATGAGGTGACCGTTCACCACCTGCCCAAGCCCATCCCTGATGGGGACCCAAACCACCTGTCCAAGAATGTCCTTGTGCCCGGTAAGCACAGCCTCCACGCCTTACCCTTCTCTGCTCTGCCCCGGGAGAAGAAACCCCATAGGTGCTGCTCAGCTTAGCCATGGCTGCCGTGGCCTGGAATGGCGCCTGCAGAGAGCACAGATGCTGGGAGCTGGGAGTCCTTGGTGTAAAGCTGCAGGCTCCTGACGGCAGGGCCTGTTCTCC
Organism: Dinomys branickii; assembly: GCA_004027595.1. Classification (NCBI taxonomy): domain Eukaryota; kingdom Metazoa; phylum Chordata; class Mammalia; order Rodentia; family Dinomyidae; genus Dinomys; species Dinomys branickii. The sequence goes on along the minus strand of PVLD010006116.1, from coordinate 71,375 downwards.
ATTAGCACAACACGGGAGATGGGCCCAGGATCCTAGGCGTCTGATGGGAGCCAGGCTTCTCCCTCTGTCCCAACCCAGGAAGTATCAGGAAGACAAGCTGCTCTGGGAAGGGGGGGCCCCTGTGGGCAGCCTCGCATTCTTCCTTACTCCCACATCCTACTTGTGCTTCCCCAACACCCACCCCGTGCATCCCACCCCCTCCTCCCTCACCAACATCCTGCCCGGATTGCTGCCAAGTTCGACCTCTGACACATCACGCACACATGCGCGCACACACACACACACCCCTTCTCTGCCCGGGCGGGTTTTTTGTTTTAAGTTTATTCAAAAAAGTAAAAATGAAGAGGAGGGGTGAAAATGGCTCTGCAGAACGAGCTGGGACAGAGGAAGGAGAAAAAGAGGGTAAAAGCAAAAATGAGAATACACGCTGCGTCTGAGAAACACAGCACGGCTTTCGTGGAAAGTGACGGCAGCCACCATTTCTCGGCCTTCGGGGCCAGCTGAGTGGGAGTGCACCCACTGTGGACAAGTCCGGGCTGCCACCCGTTTGTGTAGTGTCCAGAACCTCAAAGAGTACCTTGCATATAGTGGGCAGGAAGTGCTCCTTGGTTTTTGTTTTATCTTACGGAATACGGTAGAACCGAGGGCCTTGCACCTACCTGGCAAGTGTTCGACCACAGGGCTATATCCCAGCACAGGAGGCGCTTGCTGAGGACTCGGTTTGTCATGAAGCACACAAACATACGTGCATGTACACAGTCTGCGTGCAACTCCCTAATGTAACATATGCTCCTGGCTTGCTTTTATTGGTCTCTTCTACTAGAATGTCATCTCTAGAGGGCCAGGACTCGGCCTGCCTCACCACTGTCTGTCCAGTGCGGAGGACAGTCACAGTGTGCAGAATGGCTGCATAAATCTTTTGTGAATGGATCAGTCTTCCAACGAGGCCCTCCCCTACCCGTAAAGTAGACTGACTCAGTCCCTGTCTCTCTGCCGCGACTCACAGGTGCCGTATGTGTTCTTACACCGAAGTAAAAGCATTTTTGGCCAAGGAAATGGGAGAAGCAGAAGCAGGACTCTAACTGAGGAACCTTGGCCCCAGGCACTGTCCTCAGGCCGGCAGCATCTGCAGAGCGTCTGAGAACTTGTTAGAGCATCTCAGTTCGGATTCACTGAGTCAGAGATAAGGGATGACAGGGCCCGTGGACAGCCCAGAGAAGGCAAGGGCAACCTGAGTGATGCAGCTGCAGGCCTGGGAAGGAGGAGCCGGAGGGTGCCAGGCGTTCGCTCTCAGCACAAGCGCAGGAGGAGAATGCTAGGTCAGGAGGTGTCCTTGGAGAGGACAGATGCAGCCAGGTTGCCCCAGTCCATTGGCCCAGCGGCAGCAGTCCAGCCCTGGATCATGTACGAAGGGCCATCAGAAGAGGCTCCCCAAAAGGAAAGGGACTGTAGCCCCAGGGTCAGGAGCCTGGAAGACCAGGCTTTCCAAGGCAGAAGCCTAACAATGTCTCTTTCCTCTGGGCCGGCAGACTGCAAGCACCCAGAGATGAAGATGACCACGACTTGTCTGAGCTCAGGTAACTGGCTGGTGGGAGGACTTTACCCAGGGCACACAGGACAGGGCACCGGGCCAGACAGCTGAACCAGGCGGGGTATATGTGCACTGGGCTGCGTGCATACACCCTGTGCGCACACAGACATGCCCCTGCTCACTCCCGGCTCCTGTGTGCACCCTGCAGGCAGCCTGTGGGATCCTAACATCACCGTGGAGAACCCAGAGGCCGAGCAGCTGCGGGTGAGCTTCACCCTGTGGAATGAATCCGCCCACTACCAGGTCCTCCTCCACAGCTTTCCCTCCATGGAGAATGTGAGCTGCTACGAGAGCATACTGCAAATTCCTGCGGTAATTCTCTGCCTCCCCTTCTTTCCTCTCTACTGTCCCTCCTCCCTCCTTTCCTCCCTCCTCTTTTCTTTCCTCCCTCCCTTCCTTTCTCTTTTTAAATTTTGAGATAGGGTCTCACTGAGTTGCCTAGGCCAGCCTCAGCCCCGAAACCCTCCTGCCTCAGCTACCTGAGCACTGTTGCAACAGATAAGTACCACCACTCCCAGATTCTCTGCCACTTTCTTAAATGCTCTGGCATGTTCAATGCCCCCTGTAGAAGCCTCAAGCCTCCTCTCTGGTGGGCCTGGCAGAACCATGTTTTCACAAGCCCAGAGCATCAGGCACACCGGTGGACAGTTCCATCTGTTCTGCCAAGACACGGGTGTCGGTCCCGTACTTGGTTTTCTAGGTGATGAAATGGAGTTGATTGTGCCCTGCCCACCACCCTAGACTTTTGTTCTCCCCTCATACACACGTGCTCCCCGGTTCTCCTTTTTTTTTGACCATGTCCACTTTATTCCAAAAGGGATTTGATGGGTTAAAAAAAGAAACATGGAGATTAAGACCAATGGGAGATAAAGATAAGAACCAAGATGCAGCCAGGTTAATGCAGAAAATGAGGCACTGGTCTGTACGCCCTCCGGATGTGAACACAGATTGCTGCCCTTACTCCCCAGCAGCAGAAGCCACGGGGAAATGACCTGTTACTGGACGAGCTTGTGACCTGACTAAAACTAGTTGCCCTGCAGAAATCTCAAAAGCACTCCTCCCTCTGGCCTTCCATGGGGTGCACTGGTCCCCAGAGGGTCAGGTCCCCAAAAGCACTGTCGTGGACATGCCGCAGGAAGTTCTTGCTCAGCTACCTCCCCATCCTCTCCTCTCCAGCCCAGACAAGAGGAATTCCACCAGCGAATCAACGTCACAGTCCCGCTTCACCACTCCGACTGGTGCTGCCGCTACCGAGTGCAGGTAGGCAGGTGCGGGAGGGCTGGGGATGTAGCTCAGTGGCACAAGCGCCTGCCTGGCAAGCACAAGGTCCTGAGTTCAATTCCTGGTACCAAAAAAAAAAAAAAAGGCAGGTGTGGGAGAGCGTGCGCAGGGGCCTAACTGCTAACGGATTGAGCCCTCCGTGAACCTGGTGCCGCTGCTGTCTGGGCTCCCCTGGCTGGCAAGATGCTTTCTCTGCTTTCACCTCCTGGTTCTCCCACATGCACAGAGCTGCTTTAGCTACTTGCCACCCATGGGAGACCTGTGCCACCACCAAGGTGCATTCTTCACACCTTGTGCTGGCGACAAGGCATGGGTAGATATATCTCCACCTCCCACGGAGCCCCTCTTCCCTGCCCCTCCTGTTTTCACAGGTCCAGCCCTTCTTCAGCACCTGCCTGAATGACTGTCTCAGATACTCTGTGACCATCCCTTGCCCAGAAATGCCACCGATCCCAGGTAGGTGGGACAGTCTCTGGTGAGCATGGGGAAAATGGTCTGTCCCAGTGGAATCCTGGCCTGGTCCAAGGAATGGGCAGGAGGAGTTCATTGACCTAGGGTAGATTCAGGCCTGAAGCAGAGTTCAGAGCCACACCCGTGGGTTGGACTCCTGATTGCCTTTCACAAGCTGTGTGCCCCTGGGTGGAGTATCCAACCTTGATTAGAACGTGGGAAGGTTACTATCACAGACTTATATTTATCCTCACAGACAGAGTCACAGGACTGAAACAGAGACTGCCCCCACACCAGGTTCACCCCCAGGCCCGTGAAACTGCTTGTCCAAGTTCATATAGGCCAAGGATGCAGCAGGGCCCCAGATTTCTACCTGAGCCTGTGGGGTGCAGCAGCCAGCCCCCTTTCCCGGCTGCTGCTGGCTTCTTGGTCCTGCAGAAGCCGCTTGCTCCCAGTTAACACGAAGCTATTGCCAACACACAATCCAACCCCGAAATATGGCCCAGCACTGGGAGCCCACCCAGCTCCCCAGCGGGAGGGGAGGCGCTCTCAGACCCTCTTAGACCAACAACGAAGGTGTTAGTGCAGAGTCACATGATGTGTGGCTCCTGTCTGCAGTGCAGGGTGCAGGGTCAGGGTCGCTGCAGCCGAGGTAGCTGTCGGGGGTGGGTTCTGTCGTGGTTACTAATGATTAAGGAGCATTTTCTCTTTCTCCTCCTGTCCTCCTTGCAGCCGCCATTGCAGGTAAGTGCAGATTTCCTTTGCCCCGAACCAGGACCTGTCCCCAGGGCACACAGGTGTCCCCAGCCTAACCAGGCAGACAGAGCTGAACCTGAGCCAGCCCGGTGGCGGCGGCAGGGGTGAGGTCACCAGAGAGTCGGGTGCAGGCCAGAAGATAGAGCCCAGAGCGGGGAGCAGGGCGCGGGGCTGGCCCTGTCTGTCTCTCACACTGTTCTGCCCGCACAGACCGCATTCCCCTGTGGGGCTACATCGTCATCACGGCCATCTCGGTCCTGCTGGTGGGCGCAGTCATCCTGGTGATCCTCTGCATGACGTGGAAGCTGCCAGGTAAGGGCCCCAGGCTCTGGGCTTAGGTATTTCTTACCCCCTCCCTGGGTCCCTCTTCCCCCATCCTGCTCCAGTCCCACCCCTGAACCATTGCCACAACCTGTGCTCAGGGCACCCATCAGCCCGGCCCTGTGACACCACATTCAGCCAACACACTGCCCACACCAGGTGCTCAGTTGTCAGGGACCCAGAACCCTGCATCAGGCCAACCTGGGCTCCAAGACCAGCTACCCTGCAGGCTTGTCTGGGCATGTTCCTTGATTCCTATAGCCCTGGGTGTGTGCTGTGTGAAACGGCAGTGATGACAACACGCGCATCGTACAGCTCTTGCTAACCATGCAATAGTGGTCATAAATTCTTAGCATGGAACTCGGGCGTGATGTCTGTCAGCCGACTATTGCTATTAAAATTGGTAGTACAGTATTAAAATCAACAGGTTGGAAGCAGCTAGAGGGAATTTCCCTTCATCAGGAACGATTGGTCTGTCACACAGGTAGAGCAGCCTGAACAACCCCATCCTGTAGCCCCCAGACTTCTACGTGGGAGGTCAGGGAGAAAACAAGAAACAGCAGGATTTGATAGAGAGGCTTAGGCTCTGGACCCTAGGCTTTTAGGTGTAGACCCCCTCTCAGACTTACTAGCTTTACGAGTCACTTAATAAACCTTAGGTTTGGCCAGGCGTGGTGGCACATGCTTATAATCATTCAGGAGGCTGAGGCAGGAGGATCATCATGAGTTCAAGACCAGCCTGGGCTACAAAGTGAGCTCAAGGCCAGCCTGAACTGCACAGTGAGACCCTGTCTCAAAAAGACAAAAACGGGCTGGGGATATAGCTCAGTGGAATAAGTGCTTGCCTGGCAAGCACAAGGTCCTGAGTTCGATCCCTAGTACCGCAAAAAAAAAAAAAAAAAAAATTAAAAAAAAGACAAAAACAAAACAAAAACAAAAAAACTTAGGTTTGGTTTTCCTTTCTGTAAAATGGGATGACGCTATAATGCCTCCTTCTCAGGGCTGCAGTCAGAATTAACTGCTGTGGCCAAGGTGCACGCTAGTGGGGATTCGTTAACATCAGTTCCTTCCCTCTGTACCCCTCTGCTGGCCAGGTTCTGGTCAGGGAGAACTTGAGTCCTCAGCTTAAGTCCAGTCCTTCCCTGCTCCTCTGTGTCTCCAGGCTGCATCTTCCCTTATGTGGGAAGTTGGGATTTTTATTGTGTCCAGAGGGTTATCGGAAGGGTCCAGTAGCATCTCAGCTAGTACTTCATAAACCCTAAGGTTCTCCTGTGATCGCACTCTTGGCTCTTCTTCAGTGCCGGGGGTTAAGGCCCAGGACGTGATGCGGGGGAGGCAAGTGCTCTCCCCCTGAGCTACACGCCCAGCCTCTGTTGCACTTCGGACCTTTCCTGAGCCCCGTGCCTCACTTTCTGTTTTCCCCTGCACTGGAGGTTCAACCCAGGGCCTTCACACCAAGCAGCAGGCCCAGTAGCTCCCCCTGCCCCCTTTTTTGAGATAGGATCTCACTAAATTGCTCAGTTGCCCGGATTGGGCTAGAGCTTGTGCTCCGCCTGCCTTAGCTTCCCAGAGGGCTGGGGTTGTGCACCATCACACCCAGCCACCTCACCATGTATCTGATGGTCTTTCTAGCAGTCCCAGAAAAGGCCCAAAGGGTGAGGATTGAAGTTAAGATTCCAAACCTCCTGCTTAGGGTTAGGGCTGTAGCTTAGCAGCATACCACTTGCTTAGTGTGCATGAGGCCCTGGGTCCCATCCCCAGTGCCACATAAAGGAAAACCAGCAAACAAACCTCCAGCTTGGTCATCTGTGGATTCTGCGTATCCAACTGTCCCAGAGGAGTTAATTCCTCCACAGTTTTTTTATCACATGTCTGATGGGACAGTTGCCTAAGCGTGTGGGTTTTCCCGCCTCACCTCAAAAATACCAAGAGGAAGTGTTGCAAGTGACCTAGTGGGGCTGTTCGTGGAGAAGTGTCGTGAGCTCTCGGCCTCCCACATGGACACCTCTAGAGAAGAGCTTCCCCTCAACTGTAGTCTGTTCACAGGAGCCAAATTGCAGGCAGGCCAGGGGCTGGAGCTGTGGCAAGGGGCCAAGGAGGAACCGCCAACCTTAATCTGGGAGCCCAGCTGAGTCAGTGCCACAGAATAAGCACGGGGACCCCAGCTGGCTGAGAACGTGCAGTGTGTGGGGCCCTTCCCATGCCGGGTCTCAGCTGATGCTCCCCCAGACTTACTTTACGGAGGAAGAGCTGGATCTGCAAGGCAGTAGTAACCTTCCCAGGCCACGCAGCTGGTCACGGCAACCCAGCGCACACACCTGCAAAGGCCCAGAAGCCTCAAGTGATGTCCACGGGGCGCAGCCCCTTGTGCTTGGCCCTGTGCCAGGGTGACCCTGCTTCTGCAAACACAGCGTGAGCTGTTCTTTGTCCTCGTTAGGAAGACCCTCGCCAATGTTTGTCTTTCCCTTTCAGCCTCTCACCAGGAGAAGTGTAGTGACGGCATCAAAGGCGCTGGTGAGTATCCCTGGGCTTGTTCGTTCTGTTTCTTTTTTTTTTTTTTTTTAATTTTATTGTAAAGACAAAAGAATGGAGACATATGAACCAGAAAAGCCATAAACAATACAGAAAATACAAAGTTATACAGAATATAGTAGGGAATTAGCACTGGATGTTGTATTACATAGTTATCTTCACATTAGTGAACACAAAAACATTAAAGGAAATACCCAATTATAGAGAAGATAGTAGGGAATTTGCACTGGATGCTGTATAATATAAAGTTATCTTCACTTCTGCTAATACAAAAACGACTGAGGAAATACAGAATTATAGAGAACATAGAAGGGAATTAGCTCTGGATGCTGTCCTACATAATGTTACCTTCACCTTTGTTACTCAGGTTACACAGATGATGGCCCATTTGATCATTCAGTTTTCTCCTCCCTCATCTCCGTTGCCCTACCACTCAATCAGTCATCCTCCCTGTGATAATAACTCTACTCCTGGGTTTATCTATACCCCTGGACTCTCACCTTGGGAAGAGATATAGCTGCCTCAGACTATGCTATAATATACATGGGTGTATACAAACTGCCATGGCTGGAGGTGGGAAAGCACATATGCTCACAGCGGACCGCCCGGCTCCACCCTGTGGTCGTGCTATGGGTGGGGGCGGGTCCAGACCATGTGGCTCCAGCATTACCGTTCCCCACCCCTTGCAGCTGGGCAATGGGTCTCCGAAGCTGAAGCTGCAAATGCTGAAACGAGGGCGTGGGCCAGGGGTGTGCTTGGAGCGGTGACCTCCTCCCTCTCTGTCTCGTCTCCTTCCCACTGCGCCATGTCAGATCTGCGATCCCCTCCTCCAGAGGAGGTTCTGCTTAGTCTTTCCGAGGATTTCAGTTCCCATTTCAGATCCTTCTCGAGTTCAGGATATCCACCTCTTTCCTTTCTGTCCTTCACATGTTGCTATATTCCTATGTCTGAGTGGCTTTTCTCCGGGAGGTTCTCTCTCTGGTGCCTACCCGGTCGCCATGGGTTCATACAAGGTTCATATATGCAAGCAGTATGGAGACACTCTTGTTGCTCATATTAGTAGTTTGGGGTGAGTCCTGAAGCCTGTGGACTCTTCCCATTGCTGTCAGGAACAGGTGGTGATTGCGCAGGCCGCCGAGGCTCAAGGTGCTCACAGAGGGCGTTCAGGGTGGGAGCTGAAGCCCAGTAACTCAGTTCATGCTTCCTACTTGATGTTGGAGTGAGAAGGGCGTGGGGCCGTGTGATCCACCTCCATCTGCAGCTCTCTCTTGCTGTAGTGCTCCAGTTCCCATTTGTTCCTTGGCTGGATCCCTGGGAGTTGCTGTGGCTCTGATGTGCTGCCGATGCACCCCACCGCTCCCCACTGGCAGCCGCCCACACAGTGGAGAGGCAGGAGGCCACAGCCTTGAGGCAGGCATAGAGCTGGGTGTGGTGGGCTGTGTACTGGCTGCTCTGGCTCCACCTTGCCTCCAGGTGCTGATTAGGAAGGTTGCTGCAGGGTGGGGACTCCGCTTCAGTGGCTGTTGCAGCCTCTCATCCTCACACTGGATTTGACAACAGTTCCCAACCACCATTGCCTCTTTGCCTGGCTGCGCCCTCTCCTCTCCAGACCTGGACCAGCTCTTGGAACTCCGCTCTCCCCCGGCCGAGTCGGGAGGCTTCCATGAGCGTGGGTCTCCGAAGCTGCAGCTGCAATCGCTGGAACGAGGGCTTGGGCCAAGAGTGTGTTTGAAGCAGTGGCTTCCTCTTTCTCCATCTCTTCTCCCTCCGACTGTGCCGCGGCGGCCCTCCCATCCTTTCCTCCAGGAGAGGTTTTGCTTGGTCTTTCCTAGGGCTTCAGTTCCCATTTCAGATCCTTCTTGGGTTCAGGGTACACACCTCTCTCCTTTCTGTCTTCATATTGCTATATTCCATTGTCTGGGTGGTAATCCTCTGGGAGGTTCTCTCTCTGCTTCCTACGCAGTCACCATCTTCCCGGAAGTCCTCGTTCTGTTTCTAACAGTGGGTGGTGGGATCTCAACAGCACAGCACCTGCCTAACAAGTGCAAGGTCCTGAGTTTGATTCCTGGCACCAAAAAAAAAAAAAAGATGGGTGGGTCCTCTAGGGGACAGCCTCTTCAGTACCAGTACCTCTTCAGTACCTTCAGCAGGGTTCTAGCATCCTACAAAGAGGGCTTTTAGGGGGCCCCGGTAAGCCAGTTGTTTAGTCACTCAGCTATCTAAGGAAAGGAAGGTGAGCATGCCATATTTGTTTAAAAAAAAGGAAGAAGAAAAGTCCTTTCCAGTGGACATTTCTATTCTGCGGGCAGGTCTTACACCTGTTTTTCTTTTTGCAATTAAAGTGATTAAAGCACAGGTTAAAGCCCATGTAGGAATGTGCAAGCGCGATCCTTTTTACACAAGGCACTGACCTCCTCCTCCTCAGGCTGAGGAGCCAGGCCCTGCTTTTGGTCCCAGCTCCTTGGGGGCTGGCCAGCAGGGGACACAGCCTGCCCAGATGCCAGGACCCTGTGCGTGGCCTCACTCCCTTTATCTCCCCTAGATGTCCTGCCAGTGGCTGCCCTGAGCCCCCCACCTCTGAAGCCCAGGAAGGTCTGGATCATCTACTCAGCTGACCACCCTCTCTATGTGGATGTGGTCTTGAAGTTTGCCCAGTTCCTGATCACTGCCTGTGGCACTGAAGTGGCCCTTGACCTCCTAGAAGAGCAGGTCATCTCAGAGGTGGGGGTGATGACGTGGGTGGGCCGCCAGAAGCAGGAAATGGTAGAGAACAACTCCAAAATTATCATCCTGTGTTCCCGAGGCACCCAGGCCAAGTGGCAGGCTATCCTGGGCTGGGAGGAAGCTGCCATCCAGCTGCGGTGTGACCACAAGAAACCTGCTGGGGACCTCTTCACCGCGGCCATGAACATGATCCTGCCTGACTTCAAGAAGCCAGCCCGCTTCGGCACCTACATCATCTGCTACTTCACAGGCATCAGCAGCGAGAGCGACATCCCTGACCTCTTCAACATCACCTCGAGGTACCCCCTCATGGACAAGTTTGAGGAAGTGTACTTCCGGATCCAGGACCTGGAGATGTTTGAGCCTGGCCAGATGTGCAGGGTCAGGGAGCTGGCAGGAGACAGCTACCCGCAGAGCCCCAGCGGGAGGCAGCTCAGGGGCGCCGTGGAAAGGTTCCGGGAGTGGCAGATCCAGTACCCTGACTGGTTTGAGCGTGAGAGCTTTCACTCAACTGATGACCAGGACCTTTCGTCCCTGGATGAAGAGGTGTTTGAAGAGCCCCTGCTGCCACCAGGGGAAAGAATTGTCAGGCAGAAGCCCCTGGTGAGAGAACCTGCCCAAGAGGGCTGTCTGGTGGTAGATATACGCCTCTGCGAGGAAGGAAAAGGAACGTCAAAGCTGGGGCTCCAGCTGCAGCCTGCAGGGGAGCTAGAGGCCCGACCCCAGCAGACCCTGGTGCTGCCCATGGACCCTGCCCCTGCGGCTCATGCAGTGGAGCCACTCCAGCTCACTGTTGGGAGCAGCACAGCCAGCCGGCTGGCTCCGGTGGAAGGTGAGGCCTGCCCGTTGCTGGGGGCCAGCAGCCCACGGCGGAACAGTGTTATCTGCCTGCCCCAGGGCTCCGAGGACTCACCTCTGTGCAGCACTCCGAGGGCATCACCTGATCACCTGGATGGTGGGAGGGAGCAGCTAGAGGGCTTGATGTTCTCGCTCCTGCAGCAGAGTCTGAGCAGCCGGGCCCAGGAGGGCTGGGAGGAACCTGTCGGAGTCCTCAAGGGCCCCTATGAAGAGGAACAGCGGCAGTCAGTGCAGTCTGATCAAGGCTATATCTCCAGGAGCTCCCCGCAGCCCCCAGATGGGCTTGCAGAAATGGAAGAGGAGGAGGAGGAAAATCAGGACCTGCAGAAGCCAGCTGGACAACTGTCCCCTGAGGATCTGCAGACCCTGAGGAGCCTCCAGCAGCAGCTTTTCTTCCAAGAGCTCCAGAAGAACTCCGGCTGGGACAGTAGAGGGTCAGAAAGGCCAATACAGGAGGACGGACCCCCTCCTAGGGCTTCCTGGTCCTGAGCCTGGAGATGATGTGTGGGTGAACAGAGGTGTACACACATGTATATATGTATATATCTATTTTTAAAATGTAGACAACTGGGTGCAGTCGCTTATGCCTATAGTCCCAATTGCTTGGGAGGCTGAGGCAGTAAGATCGCTTCAATCTAGCCAGGTAACATGGAGAGACTTGTCTCAAAAATAAGTCAATAAAATAAAATGCATACCTCTTGGCTGTGCTTCCTGGCCTCCTTCCGTTAACTTTGCTTGACTACCTGGTCACCTGTGTCCCCTCAGGAAGCCATAGCCTACTCCCAGGAGCCAAGGGCTGTTAGTTTTGCACCTACTATGTGTCCGGCCAGCGGTGTTGAACCTTTTGGAGCTTTCAGCTGTTGCCACCACTGTGCTAGGCATTTGGAAGATGAGAACAAATTGTACTCTGCATGGCCTTGGCCATCAAGGACCATAACATGCATTGAGAACAACAGATCAGCAAACACGACTCAGGAAAGACAGGCTGAACAGGACCAGTCATGAGGACACACGGGACAGGCTCCTCCCCCTGGGAGGACTCCTGGACAAGCAAGGTCTGGGATGGAGGGGAAGCTAGGGTGCTAGGTCGCAGGGTCGTGGTTGGAGATACGCTGTCCCTGAAGGGAGAGGAAGCTGGAGTGGAAGGAGAGAGGTTACGGATGGGGAAGAAGCCAGCACTCAAGGTGGGAGGAGCCTTTGGGACTTCTGGGATCCAAGACTTCAACCTGCGCAGCCCACTGGGGACACGCTAAAATGAGCTGCTGTCCTACTGCAGGTCACCCTGTTAGAAAGGAACAGGGTAAGCCGGGTGTGATGGCGCCCACCTGTAATCCCAGCACTCAGAAGGCTGAGGGAGGAAGATCGTTGCAAGTTTGAGACCAGCCTGAACTACAGAGTGAGCTCAAGGTCAACCTGAGCTGCACAGTGAGACCCTGTCTCAAAAAAGACAAAAGTAAGGGACAGGGTAGAAATGTGTGATGGCAAGCCTAACGGTGTTCAGCAGAGGGCAGAATCAGGAGCCCTGAGCGTATGTACACCAGGCAGTCAACAGCAGGGCTCTGGCAGATGTAGGGTTCCCCAGACTGCCCGCCCTGGAGCCCCCAGAAGCTGGGAGCCTGGGGCAGAGCAAGGCGAGGGACTGCAGTAGGGGCAGAGGTGGGGACAGTAACAATCTGGACAGGCCCTGGGAGAGGGGGCAAATGCAGAAGAAAGTGGACCACTCTTACTTACTCTCTTTTTGAGACAGGGTCTCATGCAGTTCAGGCTGGCCTTAAGCTCACCTTGTAGCCCAGGCTGGTCTCGAACTCGAAATGATGCTCCTGCCTCAGCGTCCCGAGTGCTGGGATTACAAGTGTGTACCACCACGCCAGCTGGGCCATTCGTATTTAAAGGCCAGAGGTCAAGGGCAGCATTTAAGGAGAGACTGTAGGCACGGTGTGAAGCAGTTGTTCCTGGAGTGCCTTCCTAGGGCACTTCTTCCTGAAGGCTTGTTTCTCTCTGAGGGTCTTGAAGAACACGTACAGGTGACCTTGAAGGAGCCTGTTTTCCGCTGCTTGTGCAGTGCTCCTTAACTGTCCTCCTCAGCTTTGGCAGGAGGAAAGGACTCTGATAGGGGAGAAGAAATATAATGGATTTGTGTGCATAGGCAAGCACGTGTGTGCATGTAAGCATATAGGGCATGAAAGAAATTGCCAGTAAAAAATGAATAAAGTGCCAGCGGGGTGGTGCATGCCTGTAATCCTAGTAGTTGGAAGGCTGAGATGGGAAGAATGGTGTGAGTTAGGGTTTGAGGTCAGCCTGGGCTACAATGATGAATTCAAGGCCATTCTGATCTATACAGTGAGACCCTGTCTCAGAAAAAAACAAGTTTCTAGGTGTGATAGCCTGTAATCGCAGTTCTCTGGGAGGCTAAGGTAGGAGGATCACAAGTTTGATTCTAGCCTAGGCAATTTAGTGAGACCCTGTCTCAAAATTTAAAAAATAAGGACCAGGAGTGTAGCTCAGTGCCTCTGAGTTCAATCCCCAGTACCACACACACACACAGAATTTGGGAAGAATCTCTTTGTTCTTTTTTTCCTATAGAACTGGGGATTGAGCCCAGGGCCTTCACCCTAGGCTGCGTCCCCAGCCCTTTTTCACTTTATATTTTGAGATAGGGTCTGTTACTAAGCTGCCAGGGCTGGGCTAGAACCTGCAGTTCTCCTGCCTCAGTCTCCCAGAGTGCTGGCATTACCCCCATGCCCACCATGCTGACTAGTTAAAAATTTCTAGAACTTATTTTGAGTCTCACATTGCTGGAGGTCAAACAATTTCTACCATGTTTCCCACAAAATATAAGACCTGTCAGAAAAATAAATCAGCCTTGAAAATTAGAGACCAAAAATACCAGCCCCAGCTGGGTATGGTGGCGCATACCTGTAATCCCAGCATTCAGGAGGCTGAGGCAGGAGGATCATTGTGAGTTTGAGACCAGCCTGGGCTACAGAGTGAGCTCAAGTCCAGCCTGAGCTGCATAGTGAGACCCTGTCTCAAAGAGACAACAACAAAAATGCCAGCCCCAATCAGCCTATCCTGGCCTTACCTGCCTTACGGAGTAACTGCCAAGCAAGAGTCATGGCAGGTAAGGCCAGGATAGGCTGATTGGGGCTGGCATTTTTGATGTCTAATTTTCAAGGCTGATTGTGCTTCTGCTAGGTCTTATTTTCTGGGAAAGAGGGAAGATGTGGCATCCTTTCTGTAAGATTTTGTTTAGTAGCAGCAGAGCCACCAAAGGTCTAAGTCCCAGTATATGGCCCGTGTCCAGCCAACAGCAGCAGAGGAAGTGAAGGGAAAAGGAACCTTCCCATCCCAGCCACCTGTCTTTCAGGCTCAAACTTTCTTTTCCTCCAGTCCTGGTGGGGAGCATTATTGAGTCTGGATGCCAACCAAACTTCCTGCGACATTGCAGTCCCATGCGGGACTCTGCGCTTGGTAAGCCCAGGCTCTGCCGGGCAGCGAAAGGGTCCAGGCTGCTGCAGCCACTTCTCTGAAGCATTCTTGTCCTCTTAAGCCCTTGCTCATAAGCCTTGAATTCTGTCTGCTGCTCCTTGAGGCCATCACAATAAAAGCCCTCAGCTGGCATATCCCCCGCATCCACTTCATATCCAGGGTGTCTGCCTCCCCAAAAAAACTTTATTGGGATTAAATTCATATCCTGTGCAGTTGACAATGGGCTCTACAATTCTGTCACTCGGTATCCAGAGTTCAGCAACCATCAGCACAGTGTTAGAACTCATTACCCCGAGAAGAAACGGCACCCCCCCCCCTTACCATTGCTTAAATTCCCACCTCTGGGCAACTCCTAATCTACCTTCTGTCTCTGTAGATTTGCCTGATCTGTACATACTGTGAGTGGGATCAGAAATCTCCAGGGTTGCTTGGCCATTCATGTTATCTCTGCTGCTTGTCATAGCCCTGTCCCTTCCCCAGAGACTTCTGTCTGGCCTTTCTCACTGTAAGTGCCGGGAATTCTGTCAACCTGAGAGCAGCGTCTACTGCTGTCTGCAGATGCCACGAGGATCAGGCATGTGGATCGCTATAGCCACGCCTTTGTGCTTCTATTGTGCTGAGTCCTGGCTAACAAAATCAGGTGGCTAGAGAAGTTCAAAGGTAGACTGTTTGCCTGCCTGGGTTCAATATGCAGCACTTAAAAGAATAAAAAGAACACGTTTGGCTCAGAAGAGCCCCCCCCCCCAGCCCCAAGACAGATGCTGCTGCCCTCTGAGTCTCCTGCTTCCTCACTCAAGAGGCGCAGAAAGCAGCACAATGTACAGCCAGAACTCCCAGCGAGCTCCTGCCCCTGGCCAGTGTCCAAACGCTGCACCGCGCAAGCTTCCGACCCACAAAGGTGTCCCGGCCTTTCCCCACCCTCTCTCTTGATGCTGGTCCCCAAAAATAAAAGACACAACTAGATGTAACTAGATGGTGGCCTGGACATGGCTTCGGTACAAACAAGTTTCTCGTCTCTGCTTAGAAAGGTCCCTAGAGCCAGTGTGTGTGTTCTGTCTGTCTGTTGCTGGCTTCCTTCCTTCTTTTTCTCTTTTTCTTCCTGCCTCTCTTTTTCTTATTTTTTTTCTCCTGGATTTTTTGTCTGGGAGGGTTTGCACCTGTTCGTTTTGGGATTTTTTTTTTCAGTGCTGGGGATCAAACCTAGAGCTCTGGGCTTCATGAACCTCTGCACCACTAAGCCACACCCCCAGCCTTGGGTTGTTCAGTCACTTAGACATCCAGCCAGCAGTCTGAGCTGGGATCTGAGTGCAAAGGTCCGGTGGATTTCAGTTCGCTCTTGCTTACTTCTGAAAATTAAACGGCACAAGGGAGAGATGAAGTACTTACAGTGCAGTGGACGGTTTTATTCCTTTGCTGTCTGGGCTCTGTGCTTGGTGTCCCCCTGCCCTGATAAACCAGGGGCCCAACAGTCCTCGGCTCAGAGGAAATGCAGGGCTGGCCCTGCAGCCTGGGTCTCGTGTCGCAAGTGTGTTGGGACAAAAAGGATCCCTGCAAAGAAGAGACAAGGGCTGGGATGCTGGCCCTGCTGGTCAACAACTGGGCCACTGCAATTAAGTCACCTCTAGGTCTCAGGTTGCTCATCTAAAATGGGCATGGCCGGAGTGCCTGCCTCCTAGGACTCCAAGGAGAAGCGCTAGTGTTCCCCACCCAGGAAGTGCTCAGTGCTCAGTGCTGTTAGCCACCAGCAGCTCCCCCTGCTGCTGCCCCACCACAATGCTGCTGCTCTTGGAAGAAGCCTCGGGGCTCTTAGGCCTCCCTGCTGGTCACCTGACTCTGGGTAGGGCGGCTTGTGACCCCTGGCATGCTGTTGAGCCTCTGATCCTGCTGCTGTGTCTTGTTCTCGCCCTCTGGTGTTTGCTTTTTCAGACTCTAAAAGCAATCTGTGTGCCAATACTTGGTATATATTAGGAGCTGAATACGTGTGTTGACTGACTGTGTTTATTGTGGAAAAATGGCAAGAATACAGACCCTACAGCTTATAGAAGAATACACAGGGTTAGGGATATAGTTCAGTGACACAAGCACCTGCCTGGCAAATGCAAGGTCCTAAGTTCGATTCCCAGTACCCGCCCGCAAGAAAATAACAAAAAAAAGAATACACGGTAGAACCCTTGCCGTGGATGAAAGCTGTCAGGGTGGGAATGCCCCCAGCTTCCCACATCATGTCACCCCAGTAACTCCCAGAGCCATCTTGCTCTGGCCTTTGCCAGATCTTCATGCCTCATGGCCACTCCTGGGTGCTGACACTGGGTCTCCATCCTGGTGACAAAGGTGGGCGGTTGCCCCCCTCCTGGAGTCAGCTTTGTGTATTAATGGTCAATCCTACATTCTTTTTTTTTTTTTTTTTTTGCGGTACTGGGGATCGAACTCAGGACCCTGCGCTTGCTAAGTAAGCGCTTATTCCACTGAGCTATATCCCCAGCTCCTTGCTTTGTGTATTAATGGAAGATGAACTCCCCTCCTACGATCTGAAAGGTGACAAGAAGGCTTGTCCAGGCACTTCCTTCCCTAGCAGGAGCAGATTGTTAAGCTGCTAACACCTCTGTAGCAGCTGCCTTACTGGACTCTTCCTGTCTGAGAGGGGAAGATGAAGTGTGACCCGGAAAGAGAAGGATAGGGGGTCATGGCTGGCTGGCGGAAGCATGTGCCCACACTGCTCCTGCTCCGGGTGCCCCACTGGTTACCTCTGCTCCCCTCTTCCCTGGAATCGGTAAAAGCCCTGCTTAAAGCCAGAGCTGAGCTTCAGTGGGGGGGAAGTGGAGCCCCATTAGTGCTGCAGCCTGCAGGCTTCCGGGGTAGTGCAGAGTTTGGAGGTGACCGGGCTGGGTTCAGAGCCGGCCCCCTTCCCTTGCTGACAGCAGGTGGCCTGCAGGAGCTAAGGCATCTCCTCAGGCCTCAGAACAATGGAGGTGAAACTGCCTTGGAGGGGGCCGTGAGGAGGAAGCTCATCAGTGCACCAAGGGCCTCACAGCCAAGGCGGGATCTATTTCTGTGCTCTTCCGTGGACTGAGCCCCGCAGGCCTGGCCCGAGGGTGGTCCCCACGCTGCCCCGTTGAGCTGGTCACTCCTAAGCTCTCCTCCACCCTCAGGTGCCTCCTGCACACTCCAGCTGACCAAAATTGTCACGTGTGAATGTGTGTGACCGGCTGAGCCAGAGTCGTCTTCTTTTACATGCAGTATAGGAAATGAAGACAAGGTTGCTGTGTAACTGTCTTGGGTGTGAATCCTGCCCCGTTAGGAGTGAGCACTATCACCTTATTCCTAACACAGTCCTATGAGGTTCTCCCATTACTCCTCTTTTATAAATGACAAAAGGAGCTGTATGTGATGGCTCCTGCCTGTAATTCCAGCAATCAGGAGGCTGAGGCAGGAGGGTTGCCACGAGTTCAAGGCCAGCCTGAACTACATACAAAGTGAGACCCTGTCTCAAAAAATAAAAATGACAAAAATCATTCCAGAAAGTTGGGGGAGGACACATTTAAGAAGCAGCCAGTCGAGCCCAGACTCCCAAGATGCCAGGTGTGGTGGCGCACACCTGTAATCCCAGCACTTGGGAGGCTGAGGCAGGATTGTTGCAAGTTCGAGGCCAGCCTGGGCTACAAAGTGACTCAAGGCCAGCCTGAACTGCATAGCAAGACCCTGTCAAAAAAAAAAAAAAAGAAGCCACTGGCTATCAAGTAACAATACAAAGTGGGTTGAACACTGTTTTTGTTCATACATAAAAATTCGTGCTTCCAGCGTGGACAAGAGGAAGGAAGAGTATGTAAGAATTAGTTTCTCGTGGTGTGGTGGTGCAACCTGCTGCCCCAGCTATTCAGGAAGCTGAAGCAAAAGGGTCACTTGGGCCCAGCAATTAGAGACCAGCCTGGGGAACAGAGGATGACCCTGGCTGAAATAAAAGATCTGTTTCTCCAGCCTTTCCTGCTTGGCAAGCTATTCTTTGGGTGTAAGCCCAGGGTAACAGGGACCAGTCCATCTCAGACGAAGCCTCCCAGGTTAGCCATGGCTGCAGAAGACCTGGCTAGACCCCCAAGTCTGGGCTACTGCCTAACAAGATGCTAACCCCAACCTATAAAATGATGACAAATGTCACAGTGACATTTACGCACTCAGTAAGAAAACCAGGACAGGAAGGATCTTAAAACAAACCACACAGGAAGCTTGTCACAAGTCTCAAGTTTTTTATTTTCAGAACAGAATCTCATTTTATTTTTAAAAAGAGAAGGAAAGAAAAAAAAACTGTGATAAATGCTAGTGAGATGCCACTTCCCTCCTCCTTCCAGGCTGTAACTCTCAGCTAAGTCTCTCCTCCAAAAGCTACAGGCTCAGTACCAAGGCATGCTAACAAGGAAGCGTCTGAGCTAGGCATGGTGACACACACCCGGAGTCCCCACTGCTCGGGAGGCTGAGGCAGGGGCATCTCTTTAGCCCAGGAGTTTGAGGCAGCCTGGGGCAACATAGCAAGAACTTAGCTCACAAAAAAGGAAAAGGGAACAAGTCTTTAGAGAGGATCTGGTCTTTTTTAAAAAAACAAATAAGGTTCAGGGCTGGGAAGATAGCTCAGTGGTGGAACACTTGCCTCCATATACACAAGACCCTGGCATCCATCCCCAGCACTGCAAAAACTAAAATGGAAAAGATTTCGGGGGTTCAGACAGAGAAACCTGTTCCCCCTGTCACCACTTACATGCTCAATTATTAGGAGCAGGCAGATCCCAGTCTGAGCCCAGGCTTCTTTCCTATAAGCCCTGCTATAGGGACAGGTCTCCAGGAGACTCCACATCAGACCCCTGAGGGGCACCCGGGTGTGACCCCTGCACTATCGGTGCCCTAGAAAGCAAGGAAAGTAGAGTTTGAGGGGCCGTTGCTTATTATGAGGGGCCAAGGACAGTGAACGACAAGGCCCAAGGAAAACACACCAGAAGAAAGGACCCAGCATCCTGAGCACAGTCATCGTACCAAATGTATAAAAAAAAGACGCCCAGGGTGAGCTGGGGTCCCCCAGCTGGATCTGAACGGGCCTGGCCTCTGCCAGATGGGCCCTATTGCCACCCATCTCCTGACATACCCAGGGAAGTGGCAGCTCATCAGAACCTATCACAGCCCCACTCAAAACCCGACAGCACTCAGAGTCACTCACAAGCCAGATGGCCATCCAAACAGTAGAAAGAGGGCGGGTCGGGGGCCAGCCAGCGCCAGCCATGGCTCAGAAATAACGTCCTTTCACAGTCACTGAGAGTAGGTAGCAGAGAAACAGCAGAGCTGGAGAGACAGGAACGGTGGCGGCAGCCATGGTCCCCACCTGGGGTCTGGGCCTCGAACCTTAAATCCAACAGCAGAGAAGAGGAGGGAAGTAGAAGTGGCAGAAACCAGCCCAGCAGCACTGGCCGAGGAGTGCAGAGTGCAGCGATTGTAAACATTTCCCCACCGGTGCCCACTCTGAGGGCCGGGTGGCTCCGGGCACTCAGGTCTACCTTCGGCCTCTTGGCTGTCTCTGCCTCCATGACATCTTCTGCCCACAGGCCCCTAGGTGGTTGGAAGAGAAGGCCCAAAAGAAGGGCCCCCAGAAACGCTCAGTTCTTGGAGAACCCAGCAAAACCCAAAGACAGACAGCCACTGGCCTGGCTGCTGAGATAGTGGCCAGTAATTTGGCTCTCTGGGACCCTCTTTGTGCTTGGGGCTTTTGGGAAGGTGAGGGCCCAGCCATCCACTCAGCCAGGGCCTTCTCCTTCCCAGCCTGAGGCTCCACACAGCCCGAGCCAAACGCCTGCAGGCGGATGGAGGCTCGCTCCTCCCCTCTCCACTGCTACCACTTTTTACAGAGGATCAGGGCTTTCAAGAACGCTAAACTCAAACAGTGCTAGAGTTGGAAGGTAACTGAGGCCCAGAAAGTAAAAATGATGTCACACTCAAAACTAGTGACAGAGCCAGAACTAGAATCCACGTCTTCTGTGCCTTCTGGTCCCTTGTCCAGGATTTGTCCCACTACGTGGAACTCCCAAAGTGGAAAAAAGGAGAGGAGAGACCAAAAACCCTTACATTTTGCCCCCACCCTAACACTATGGGTGGAAGAAAGTATTTCCTGGCCTTGCTCCCTACTGTCATCCTGCATCCGTACCTCTCTAAAAATAGTTGTCTCGCTTCAGAGACCCCAAAGGTGGTGTGCTGGCACACACCTGTAATCCCAGCACTCAGGAGGCTGAGGCAGGAAAATTGTTGCGAGTTCAAGACCAGCCTGGGCTACAAAGTGAGCTCAAGGCCAGCCTAAACTGCATAGCGAGACCCTGTCTCAAAAAGACAAAAAAAAAAAAAAAAAAAAAAAAA
>PVLD010006116.1:0-50889 GCA_004027595.1 Dinomys branickii | reverse complement strand
TCTCATCTACACCACACTTCCCAGAGGAGGGACAGAGAGGGCGCTGGGTGTCCTACTCCCTTGGGCCCATAGGAGGCCCAATTTCACACACATCCAGGCACCTCTTCCCCTAAAGCTGCTGCTTCTGCCCCAGCCAGGACCAAGCCACAGCAAGGGGAGCCATTCTGGGTGCAGACGGAGGAACAGGAGGCCAAGCCAATGGCTGATATTCCACGGACCCTGTAACCACACTGGCACCAAAGCCCAGCAGGGTCTGGTAGCCATGTTGAATGCAACTTCTGGGTATTTCATTTTTATTTTTTGCAAGCAGCATCAGTGCCTGATGCAGCAAAAGTTGAAAGCACGGAGGTAGAATTGCTTGCTCACCCGAAAAAGGGTGCCATTTGGTCCTTTGAGTGTGGGACACCCTTCTCCCCAAGCTGAGAAGAGAGGCGAGGGAGTGAGGAAGACCCTGGGTCAGCTTCTCCCTCGGAGGAGGGGAGCTGGGCAGCTCCAAGGCCCCACTCTTCATGGGAATTCATGCTCACAAATTCAAGCCGGAAAGAGGACGGTGGCAGGATGTACGGCGGGAAGGCAAGGCCTCCCCATCTATGGACGGCTAGGGGCTGTGTGCGCAGGCGCGCGCACACGCACACACACGCACGCACGCACGCACGCACACACACACACACCAGTACAGACACACCAGGGGAAGAGTGGATTCTGAGGCAACAGTCACCAACCACAACCTAGAGAGCCCGGTGAAGGCCCAAAGCACAGCCTGGACACCCCTGTCCTCCATTCTTCCCCACCGTGCATGGGAATCCGGGAGGTGGGGAAAGCAGGAAGCACAGTTATCCCGCTCCTTGGAGGTCAGGGACTGGAATAGGATCTGAAGACAGAGCACAGGGTCAGCGGACCGACCTCCCCCTCAGTTGACAGCTGGTCCCCTCCAAGCCGTACTCTTTAGGTACTGAGAAACACATGGACCCTTAGCCCTAGTAATGGTCACTTCTCCCAAACACACCCTGATGAAACCCCTGTGAGGGCTCAGGGGCCCAGGGAGCTGGACACTCTCATCCCAAAAGCGAGGCGCCCTGCCCTTCACCCCCTCGGTTCTGGGAGGTCACAGCCAAGGTGTTGACGTAGCCATGGTGCCCTCCCTCGTTCTCAGAGACGCAGTGGCCCAGCTGCGAGCCTCCTTGAGGGGGCTGCGGAGGCGGCGGCGGTGGCGGAGGCGCAGAAGGTGGAGCACCGTAGCCACCTCTGGCCCGGCTGGGAGAGGTCCGGTTCCCCCAGTCCCAGCAGCCCTCCAGGGCTTCCAGGCCGCGGCAGCCAAGGAAGAAGAGGTTCTTGAGCATGAAGATAGAGAGCGGCTGCTGGTAGCTCACCACCAGGAGGCAGCGCAGGGCCAGCAAGGGTACGTCCACCAGGCAGCCGCCCAGAAGGCGCAGAAGGCGGCTGCAGCTGCCGGGGCCCGAGGCCTGGCCCCAGGACCAAGCGGCCGCGGCCGCAGCGTTCAACTCATACAGCCAGAGCACCGGCGAGGCGAGGGTGAGGAAGTAGACGGCGATGAGCAGGTAGCGCAGGTGCGCGGGCAGCGGCACGCGGCCTTCCAGCATCAGCTCCACCAGGGTGAAGCTGTCGAGCAGGTCCAGACACGTGCCCAGGAAGCAGCCGGCGGCGCGGTGCTGCTGCGGCTGCAGGAGCAGGGGTCCGGCCGAGCCCGGGGGTGCGCCCGCCTCGCTGATGGCCCGCACCAAGCTGTAGAGCAGCGGCACCGACAGCGCCACGGTGAGGCGGAAGCCGGTGGTGCCGAAGGGCGCGCGCAGCTCAATGAGGTCCAGGATGGACGTGCCTAGGATGAGCACCACCTTAGGCGTGAAGGCGATCGAGTAGATGAGCCAGGCCAGGTAGGCGAAGGCGAACTCGCCAGCCGCCGCGGCCGGCCCCGCGCCGGGCCCTGCGACTCCCGCGCCCCCGCGGCCGCCGCGCCCCTTGGCCCCGGCTGCGGCCCCCGCGGAGGCGGACGCGGCGGCGGGCAGGTGCAAGGGCGGCGCGGCGTGGTGGTGGTGCTGGTGGAGGCTGTGCGCGCCGCCCGCCGCGCCGCCCCGACGGCCCCGGCTGTTCTTGGCGAAGAAGATGGCCCAGCCCACCACCACCACCAGGTCGGTGGCGATCCAGGAGCACCAGTACAGGTCGGTGACGGCGATGAGGTACAGGTCCAGCAGCCCGCCCTGCGCCAGCAGCAGCACCACGGACAGTGCCTGGTAGCCCCAGCGGCACCCGGGGCCCGCCGCGCAGCCGCGGCGCCGACCCCTGCGCCCCGGCCTGGCCGGGCGCCCGCAGCACGAGCAGCACGAGCAGCAGGAGGCGCCGCTGCCGGTGCTCGGGCCGCCCGCGCCCCCAGCCGAGCGGCCCCCGGGGCCTCCGACGGCCGCGGAGCCGTCGCCGAAGTCCGCGGCGGTCATGCTGCAGGAGGTGGGCGTGGAGGTGGAGGTGCAGGAGGACAGCGCGGCGGCGGCTGCGGCGGGGGCGCCCCCCTGCGCCGCGGGCCCCGGGAGCGCGGCTGCGGGCACCAGCGGCTTGCTGACGCTCAGGCTGTCGTCGTCGTCCTCCCGCTCCGCGCCCGTGCTGCTGCTCGGGGAGCCGCCGCCCCCGCCGCGTCTGCCGCCGCCGGCCCCCCGGCTGGTGCTAGTGCTGGTGCCGCTGTCGCCCGAGCCGCGCCGGCCGCGGGAGGGGCCGCCCCGCAGGAAGAGGGGCTGCGGCCGGGCGGCGGGCGGCGGCGGGAAGGAGCCGGACGAGACAGAGACCGAGCGAGGGTGGCCGAGCGCCGGGTGCATTGTCCTCCTCGGGGCTCCTCTCCGCCGACCGCGGGCCCGCGAAGGCGGCCGAGGGGAGCCCGGGCCGGCCGCCGCCGCCTCCCCAGCCACTGGGACTCGGACCCGGGTCCGGTAGCCTCGAGATCCGGACTGGAGCCACCGGACTAGGCGAGCAGAGCCCGGGGCGGCTGGCGATGGGGGCGGGCGAGGAGCAGAGCCGATAGCGGGGACCAGGCGAGGCGGGGGCGGGGGCGGGGAGCGAGCCCCGCCGACTGGAGAGGGAGCTGGCGGCGGGGAAACCAGGACTGGATTCGGGGGGAGAGGAGGCGAGACCAGAGAAGGAGAAAGCCTGGCTGGCTGGATCAGCAGGAGGAGAGGGAGGAGGGCGAGGGCTGAGGCCGCGGGGTGGGCAGGGGAGTGGGACGGGCCTGGAGGGCGCACGGGGCGGCGCCCGACCTGCCGGGGCGAGGGTTGGGGGCGGCGCTGGGAGGACAGAAGTGGGCGCGGGCTTGTGAAGAGGTCGCTGGAGAGCTCCACTGGCCAAAGCGCCAGAGCGTGAGCGCTGGGTGGCCTCGGTCTCGGTGTGGACCGTGCGTCCAAACACCAGGCTGAGGCCACGCATTCGGCTTGCACACCTGATCAGAGCTCTCGCCCAGGCAGCAGCGCGACAGAGCTGCATCCCGGCTGCTCTCTTCCCACCTGGCCCCACCCTGCCTCTCCCTGAGGCACTGAGAAAGTGGAGAAGGAGCCGGACCACACTGTTTTTTTAGCTTCAGCCCTGCGGTTCTGCATATTCATGCCCCCAGCCCTGGGTTCAGAGCCGTGCGAGTGGGCGTGCGGAGGACGCCCAGTTCCCGGTGGGTAGGGACATTCCTAGAGCGTATTCACCTGGAAAGACAGAAAAAGTAGAGGTCAAGTGGCCCCAGCCAAGGGGGGAGCTGCCCATTCTCAAGGGCTTCAGAGCAGGAATTGTACATAATAGGAAGATGTGTCCAGGAGAGAGGAACATAAATGGCCATTAAGAGGTGTGAGCACCTGGATAAAAACGAAGACTGAAAGAAGTTGTGGATTAGGGTACCACTGGCTGCGGGGACAGAAGGCAGGATGGGGTGTGTCAGCAGCCCCCCCACACACACACACGCACCCTGCTTAAGGGCAGCTCAACTCTCCCCATGGACTAAGACTCAGACTATGGCCAGGGCTGGTGTCCAGGCAGCTGTTCTGGAAGGCAGAAGTTAGAGGCGCTGCCTTAGGAGATGCAGGGAGGGGAGACTGCAGCATCTGGGGCTGAAGGGATCTGGGGCTCTTGTGTAACCCCATTCCCAGCCCCCTTGAAGCAAGGCCGGAAGCTTGCCTCCGCCTTCCTCCTCCACCTATTTCAGGCCACAGGTTCCCTGCCCTGATTTCCTTGTCTTAAAGCTAATGCTTGCTCAGCTCCTCAGGTAACACAGGTGTAGCCCCGGGAAGATGGCATGGGGACCACACTGCCCAGCCCATGCCCCTGAGTCTCCCTCTTCCAGGGTCATTTCAGCCTCATGAGCCTCCCCCAGCCTCTTGGAGGTCACTGTGCACAACTATCCCACGGTAGATGTGGGGACTGAGATTCATGACCTGCACTCTTCCCCCTCACCCTGGAAGCAGAGCAGGTGTAAGGGCAAGAGCGGGAGCTCCAGAGCCAGTAGCCCTGGCTCCACCACTGAACAGCCTGTGTGGCTGCGGTTGGTGGTGCACGCCTGAATGCCAGCACTTGGGTCAGGAGGCTGAGGCAGGAGTATCGCTGCAAGTTCAAGACCAGCCTGGGCTACAAAGTGAGCTCAAGGCCAGCCTGAACTGCATAGCAAGACCCTGTCTCAAAAAGACGAAAGAAAGAAAAGGAAGGAAGGAAGGGAGGGAGGGAGGGAGGAAGGAAGGGAGGAAATACTCATCTGTAAAATTTACCTGAACAGGTTTCTGCGAGTAACTCAAGATCATGTGGGTAAGGGGCTTAGTCCGGCCCGTGCAGACAGTGCTCGGTTAGAGGGAGCTGGTGTTACCAGACTCTACTCAGTCTTAGCCTCCCAGGAGCGTTTACCCGTCACATGGGCCACGGATGGCGGTTTTTGGGCTGGGTTCCCTCCTGGTTCTGCTCCCTCAAAGCTTTGCACTTGGGTCAGAATCAGGTGCACAGCTCCCTGGTCAGGTATGTGGGTTCTAGGAAAGGTCTTCACAGGCCCACTGTGAACAGTGGGAGAGTAGACTGTGCCAGCTGGTGCCAGGGCTCCCCACATGGGCGAGGATGGCAGGGCTGAGCCAGCAGGTAAAAAAGCAGGTTGGGGAGCTGCCAACCGCTAATGGGAGTGATTACAGCAGCCTCCCCCAGGGGAGATGCTGGCCAACAGCTAACATGATGGGAAGCTGGCTCAAGACCCCTGGTCAAGTCAGTAAATAGTTGAAGAAGGGAAGCAGCTGATCAAGGCAAAGAGCTTGGACTCTGGAGGGCACATGGAGAGCCTGTCTCCACACCCCACCCCCTGTCCTCCTTCCACACACCCTGCTCTGGCTGGCTCCCGGAGACACAGTCAGCCCAGCCTTGCCCTCACAGGAGACTTCCTCTGTGGGTAAAGTCCTTGGAAGTTGTCCTGCACACTTCAAGGAAATGTACCACCAATCAATCGGATTAACTGTCTCAAAATCTTTAGCCCAATTGTCTCCAGGCCTGAGAGCCTGAATAACAAGACATCCGTGATCAGGATGAGAGGTAATGTCCACCTCGAAATAAGTAAGGGGCTGGGGTACTGGTGGAGTTGCCTCCTTGCCGTATCCAGCCACACACACACACAGATCCTTGGTGGTGATGAAAACAAGAACAATAAGGCCTGGGATGTAGCTCAGTGGCACAGAGCCTGCCTGGCAAGTGCAAGGTCCTGAGTTCGATTCCTGAAAACGCCCCCAAAAAAAGATAAAAAGAAAAAAAGACAAAAATATTTTCTCACATATAGAGTAATTCTAAACATCTCATAAGGGTCTAGAAGAGGCAAGAAACACTCAGAAAAACCCCATAAGCACACAGGGTCTATGCTGGATGCCTTCCATCTAATACCTGGGAAAGCGGAGCTAGTTAAGGGTGGCCAGGGCTACACCCTGCCCTCTGACCCCAGCCTGCCGATTCCGCCAGCTACCAACTCCTGTTTTCACAGACCCAAGTGGCAGCGGCTCATAGGCATCCGGAGGACAGGGCCAAACTAAACAGTTTTCCATCAAAAGTAACTTCTCCCATACCTGTTAAGTGCTGGGCCCTGGATGAGGCTCTCCGGTGATCTAACATTCTTATCCTCCCGGAACTGCAAGGCCGATGGCTCTCCACCCCCCTGAAGGCACAGGAGATGCCAGGAGGACGGAGAGAGAAGGCTCGGGGGTCGGGGCCGACCTTTCCTGAGCCGGAGCTGTGCCCTTTCCTTCCTATCCATTCTCTGCTCACTGTCTCTTTCAGAGCAAGACTAGAGGACAGGGCTGGGGATATAGCTCAGTGGAATAAGTGCCTGCCTGGCAAGCGCAAGGTCCTGAGTTCAATCCCTGGTACCGCAAAAAAAAAAAAAAAAGACTAGAGGACAGGTGTGCAGGGCACTGGCAGAGGCTGTGTGAAGCCCGCAGATGCTCCCTGTGGGAACAAAAGATCAGAAAGGACACAAGCAGAGGCCGCTGGTGCTCGCTCACACAGCCACCGCGCCACTGCTCAGAGAGAAGGAAGCTAGCAGGGGACCACCACTGAAGCTGAAGGCCTCCATGCAACTGCAGTTCATGAGGAACATGAAGCCTGGAGACCACTCTGCGAGCTCTCTGAGGATAGACACTGCCTCTGCTGTGAGCTATCCTCGGAGGCCATCATGGTCTTCTTCGTACAAACAAGAAGCCTGTGGAATCTCCATGTGTCAGTCCCTGGGGTAGGTGCTGCGGTGCTCATAGGAGGGAGCAAGCCAGGTCACAGTGGGCCTTCTGTGCCTGGCGGAGCTTGGACTGCACTCAAAGGCAATAAAGAGCTCTTTGGCCAAGGAGACAGCTCAGTGGCGCAGCGCCTGCCTAGCAAGCGCAAGGTCCTGAGTTCGATACCCAGTACCAAAAAAATGAGAGAGAATAAAGAACTCTTAAGACCCTACCTCAAAAAAAAAAAACCCTCCCTGACAAAGGGGCCCAACTTCACCACGCAGTCTGTGGAGCCATTCATGCCCCAGGACATTGAATTAAGAAAGCAATCAGCTAAGAATTAGCAAAGGTAGAACAGCCAGAAGCTGAACACAACTTGGAAAAGAGACCCCAGCTGAGGCCACAGGTACCCAAGAGCGGGAAGGCTACATGCGTGTCAGGTCAAGGCTGTGTCTTCTGAGGAATGACAGCGTGGCCATGACGCTCAAGCAGTAAACACCAGCCAAGCAAGCACCTGTAATCCTAGCTACGCAGAAGGCTGAGGACAATGGCAAGTCTGAGGCCAGCTTAGGCAAGTTAGTGAGACCCTGACTCAAAATTTAAAAACTATAAGAGCCCAAGGAAGTAGTTTAACAGTCCTTTGAGTCAAGCCCTCGTATCACTAAAAGAAAAGGAAGGGAAGGCGAGCAAAAGGAAAGAAACACCGGTAACAAAAAATGCCAGTGCTAGGCTGGGCACGGGAGCATACACCTGTAGTCCGGTGCTCCAGAGGCTGAGGCAGGACTGCCAAACGTTCAAGGGCAGCCTGGACTACAGAGTGAGCTCAAGGCCAGTCTGCACTACACAGTGAGACACTGTCTCAAAAACAAAAACAAGTGTCAGTGCTAGCTCAGTGTAGTGGTGATACATGCCTATTATCCCAGCACTTGAGAGGCTGAGGCAGGAAGATCACAAGTTCAAGCCTCGTCCAGGCAACTTACTGACTTTGCAAGACCTTGTCTCCAAAGGAAAAACTAATCAGAACTTTTAAAAAGTCGGTGTTTAAAAAGGATCAAATTTTGAGACCATGTCACCTTGTCTATAGATCAGTTGTGATTGTACTATTTTTATGCTAATTGGTGTCTGTTTGTTAATATGTTTTTGTACTTTTATTTAAAAAAAAAAGGATCAAATTTAAGAGGGCTTCAGATGAACAGATTAGGGATACTCAGTCTGTATCACATGTGACAAAAGTAACACTAAAAAGGCCAAGAATAAAATAAAGCCACAAGAAATGCTGAAAGAGTAAATGTGATCCAAAAGGTACCACAGATATTGTAAAAAAGGAAGGAACTTCAAAAGGAAAGAGAAACTGATTTAGGGAAGTGGGAAAAGATGGAAGGGAAAAGCAAAAGGAAAAAATATGTCTAAGTATACACCACGATAGTTAAGATAGTTGTGCTGCTGATTTCTCTCAGTTCATTGAAGGGACAGGTTTTTGCTAATATTGTTTGGACAATTAAATGCTGATACCTTGTACTCCAAGTAACTGATCCGAAGATAACAATACACCTTGTGTTGACCATTGTTACCCTCCTATCACAGTTTCAGAATTTGGGGTGTTTTTTTGTTTGTTTGTTTCTGTTTTTCATTGCTTTTGCTTTAAAATAAAAAAAGAAAAAGAAAAAAAACCACACAGAAATAAATTTTTCTTATTGGAAATAAATTGGTATAAATCTGAATAAGTCGATCCTGGTAAACTCTAGTATATATAAGCCCTTGAGCCACTAATAGAGAAATAACTCAAAATGCTGCTTACAAATCATTAAAGGGAGAGCGGATAACCTGCGCCCTCTGCCACCAGCCACTTGGCTGGATGAAGGGGACATCGAGGTGAACCCTAGGCTGCTGCTGCAGGACATGGAGGTGACAAGGAGAGACAGGCAGAGCTGGAGCAGCAGCTGCAGGGCTTCAGGGGCGCAGAGGCAGACCGGAGAGTGCGTCACAGGTGAGGGCTGTCCTCAGACGGCGTGGTAGTGATCTTAAGGGGGCCCTCCGGAAGCTCCCAGACGAAGAACTGGTGACCCTTTTGCAGGAGGTGGACACCAGGAGAGCATTAAAGCAGCAGCGGACAGCCAGAAGTCAAAGAGCAGGAAGTCAACACCGAAGCGGACTTAGCCCGAGGTGAGACAGCCGCTCCTGGCGGAAGAGAGGGGCAGGATGGGAAACTGGAGCTTTACCGGAAAGGGCCTCACCCATTCAGCTAGACTGCTAATGAAAAGAGCCTTTTATGCTCAGTTAGACAGTTCAGTTGTTTTGGTTTTTATTTTTGTTCCAGGAATCAAACTCAGGGCCTCATGCTTATCAAACAGGCACCCTGCGGGGGGTTTTGTTTTGTTTTGGCTTGTTTTTTTGAGACAGGGTCTCGTTATGTAATTTAAACTGTCCTTGAATTCATAGCAATCCTCCTGCCTCAGCCTCCTAAGTACTGGGATTACAAGCAGGTGCCGCCATACTTGGGCTTCAGATCATTTTGAAGATATGTACACAGCTTCTGAACTGAACTCATAGTATCACACATAGACCCCAATGTTGATTCTCAGTTCAGGGTCTGTGGCTCAGGAACAGCTGACCGGATTGGTGTCCTTGGAGTAACCCCAGATAAGTCATTATACATTGGTGCCTTGTGAGGGAACAACTGACATTGAGGGGTACAGTCCCAGGAGGTGAAGAAAGGGGGCGCGCTGGAATGATTGTGAATCCCCAGGTGTTCTCTACTCTGGAGCGCCAACCTATTTCTGTGGGCAGACATTAACATTCAGAGATGGAACTGTTGGACAGTCAGACAGAACACAGCATGGGGGG
Organism: Dinomys branickii; assembly: GCA_004027595.1. Taxonomy (NCBI): domain Eukaryota; kingdom Metazoa; phylum Chordata; class Mammalia; order Rodentia; family Dinomyidae; genus Dinomys; species Dinomys branickii. Next base: position 41,344 of record PVLD010006116.1, on the reverse strand, counting down.
TGTGCAGACAACAGCCAGACAGCGCTCCGTGGCAGGACCAGGCAGTGTGCATTAGTACGAATGGCGCCGTGTTTGTACCTAGAAAAGAAATGACTAACCAGTTGTCCTCTGGGTCTGCTGTTACATTTGACATCAAAACTGTGACCCTTGGAACCACCAATAGTAGTGAAGCTCTGAGTAACTTAGCTCAAAGAACACAAGTGGGTTTTGATTGGCTGCTTCACCAGTCCTGTGGTTCTCTTTACTTTGGATGCTGTTTTCCTAATCTGGGTGGAGTGTTAAGTGTTTTGGGGTTTGGGATGGCTGGCTTTGGTTTGGATATTACTGTAGCTATCTTTAGCCTACTGTAAGCTGTAACTGACTTTTTAAAAAGGTTAGCCAGGGCATGGGATATAGCTCAGTGGCCCAGTGCTTGCCTGGCAAGTGCAAGGTCGTGAGTTCAACTCCTGGTACAAAAAAAAGAGAAGGTGAGCTGGGCGTGGTGGCACACACCTGTAATACCAGCACTGGGAAGCTGAGGCAGGAGGATCGTTTCAAGTTCAAGATCAGCCTGGGCTACAAAGTAAGCTCAAGGCCAGCCTGAACTGCATAGCAAGGCCCTGTCTCAAAAAGAAAAAAAGAAAAAAAAAAAGATTGAATTCATCTCTCAGGCCTTTGAAAATGCAAAATGTTTAATGGATTCATTTTATTTATTTATTTTTTTAATGGATTCATTTTATAATATTTAGCAATTAGAGTTGAACGGTGTGATCAAAAACATAATTCAGTTTTATTTTTAGCATATTGTTAATGAAAACATCACATTACAATACAAATCAAATTAGCTTTAAAAGTCCTGGAAAATACAAGAAGTCCCATATCCTTCTACTGTAGTTGTTACACCTGGTTACTAGGACAGAACCTAATGTACCATTCTTTTATTAAATCTCTGCCAGGAGGAATGGGCATGTAAAACTTTGGAATAAAACAACAGGAATAGACCCAACAGAAGCCAGAGTTCTGTCACATGCATGCTAATGTGTCTTCTGCGAGCGTGCTGATCGGCATTCAGGTATTTGCAAGCAGTGTTAATTTTTATTCCCTGACACCAGGCGTGGTGGTGCACGCCTGTAATCCCAGCAATCGGGAGGCTGAGGCAAGAGGATTGTTGCGAGTTAGAGACCAGCCTGGGCTACAAAGTGAGCTCAAGGCCAGCCTGAACCGCACCGTGAGACCTTGTCTCAAAAAAGACAAAAATAAATAAATAAAAAATTATTCCCTGTTCAGTAACTTTTTTTGTGTGTTTTGTTTTTTCAGTAATCTTCCTATGTGGAAAGCTTTATCATTTCTGGATTTTTTTCACAATGCCTGAGCAAGTGTGCGTAGTATACAGGTATTATCTTTTGCCCTTTTCTTGCAGCTTGATTCAAGAGGCTTGAGGTTTGCGCAGGGTAAAACAACCCCCGTCAGCTTTGCAACTGCGCATGCGTAATATCCACGTGTGCGCCTACGGAGCTACTCTTTGTGGTCTGAGCTATGCTCTCGTTTAATGGCAGTTGTTAAATGGTCTTTCAGGGGATCAAAGAAACATAGGATAAAACTTGACCTTTTTGTTTGCTTGTTTTAGTCTTGCTATAGAGTTCAAACTGGAGGTGAACTCACTATGGGGTCCAGGCTGGCCTCAAACCTCCAAACGATCCTCCTGCCTCACCCTCCTAAATGTTGGGATTACAGATATACACCACCATGCTCAGCTATTGACCGATTTTTAAATGTAAATGTGTGTAAACCGGGTGTGGTGGCCCAGACCTGTAATCCCAGCACTCAGGAGGCTGAGGCAGGAGGATTACTGAGTTGGAGGCCAACCAGGGCTACAAAGTGAGTTGAAGGCCAGCCTGAACTGCATAGCGAGACCCTGTCTCAAAAAGACACACATAAAAACAGTAAATGGGTGTAAAATATTTATTGGAGGAATTTACCTAACATAAAAATAATGACCTTAACTTGCTCTAACAGCCTACAGATTTTTTTATGTGATTTTTTTTTTCATTTTTACCAGCAGTAAAAAGTGTGAAAGCAAGTCTGAAAACTTTGTAAGATAATTTGGGGGGGATTCATGTTCCCTATTAGATGATCATGACCTTTTCCCCTTGCCTTTATGTCTTGTTTTGTTTCCTTTGTTGTTTTGTTTTTTTGAGAGTCTCACTGTGTAGTTCAGGCTGGCCTGGAACTCTCTTAGGTAGCCCAGGCTGGCCTTGAGCTCACAGTAACCCTCCTGCCTCTGTCTCTTGAGTGCTGGGATTACAGGTATGCCCCACCACGCCCGGCTTCTCCTCACCTTTATAAATGTAAGTAGCCTTCCACGTGTTCAGTGACTGTAAGAGGTTCTAGAATGTAGATGCCTTGTCCAGCTGTCTGAAACAAAATAAACTTGAAGTTAAAAAAAATCACTAAAGGAATTGATATGCTGTGAAAATTCACCTAATAGAAAAGAAAAAAGATAAAGTATGAAGGTGTGGTTTGGTGGTACGGAGTGTGCTTGGCATGCATGAGGCCCTGGACTCAGTCCCAGGAGAGAAGGAGGAAGAAGAGGTGAGGGGGTAGGGCCGGGGAGGGGAGGGCCCGGGAGGGGCGGGGAGGGGGAGGGGAGGGTCTAAGAGAGAATTTCAGAGGTGGGAGATGGGCTCCATCTTGTTTTGTTTTGTTTTTTGAGACAAGGCCTTGCTATGTAGTTCAGACTGACCTGGACCTCCGTTGTTCTACCACCCTGTCAGTGGTCTTCCCACTGGTAATAACTGCACTTTTGGTTTATTTACTCTTACTTTGGAAAGAGACTTGGCTGCTTCTAAATATACTGTATAATATGTGGGTGTACACAGATTGCTATGGCAGAAGGTGAAGAAGCACCCTTCGGCAATCCCTCACAGCCATGGGGTGTCCAGTCGGGTAGGCAGGGTTACACAGTGAACTGCCAGGCTCTGTTAGCGCATCTGCCTCTATAGGCTCAGGTGAGTCTTCAGGGCCATCCCAGGGGGCGGGGCAGAGCGCTTGGGCAAGTCCCAGGGGCCAGGCAGAGCTCCAGGGGAGGAGCGCCTGGCACACCCCAGGGCAGGACAGAGCACCCAGCATGCCCCTGGGAGCGGGCAGTGCTGGGGGCCAGGGCGGGGCACCTGGCATGCCCCTGGGACCAGGCGGAGCTCTGGGATGGGGCGGAGCGCCTGGCTCGCCACAGGGGCCGGCAGAGTAAAATTTATTTAGTTGTTTCTTTCTAATGAATTGATCATTACATTTCTAAAGTTCTGAAATGGCCAACAGACCATAGAAAGATACCACTTTAGGCTCCTGCTTGAAATCAACAGCTTCAGAAAACTGCTGGCTTTGATTCAGGGCCATGAGCAATATTATTAACAACCTTGATGTAATGACTGAATTTAGAACTATTCTTAAAAAGTTAGAGATGGCACATTGTTTACAAATCCATATGCAACATTTACAGAACATGACCATCTGCAGACCCGACCCTTCACCTCACATCAGTCAGACTGAAAACCAAAACAAAAAGATAACAAACCACCTCCACTTATCTGGAAATTTTAAAACATAGTTCCAAAAAATTAGAAAATATTTAGAACTAAAGGATGATAAGAATGCTACCTGTCAAAATGAGTAGGATGCAGCCAAAAACAGGGAAAATTTATAGCCTGAGATGTTTTTATTACAAAAGCAGAACTAAAAATTATTAAGCTAAGCATCCAACTTAATAAGTATAAAAAGAACAGAGTAAATCCAAAGAAAACATAAAGAAACATTAAAAAGTAAAAATAACATAAACAGACATTTAAAAATATATTTGGCATAATTAAGAAAAAAACATATCAACAACGTTCAAGATAAAAAAAGTACCTTAAATTACGGAAGCAGTAGGGATTTTTTAAATGATGAATATGTTTATATCCTTTTTTTTTTGGTGCCAGGAATCAAACTCAGGATCTTGTGCCCCTGGCCCGAAAATGATAAATATGAACAATATTATGTGGGTTTTTTTTTTTTTTGGCATTTAAGGTTTAATTATTAACTACAAAATGCCTGAGAACAAAAATCAAAGTAATCTGTAAAGGGTGAAGATCCAGACTCAGTGCATTTCTGTATTTGAAAACCTACAGAAATGGAAAATTCGGCCTGGGGGAAGAGCTCAGTGGTACAGCACCTGACCGGCAAGTGCAAGGTCCTGAGTTGGAGTCTCAGTACACCCCCCAAAAAAAGGAAAATTCCCTAGGAAAATAGGACTTTTCTAGACTATCAAAAGAAAAGTAGAAAAATCTACATATATATTTATTAAAGACACTGAATTATTAGTTAGAAGTCCCTCTGCCAGAAATTCACCAGGTCCAGATGATTTTGTGTGTATGCCAACCCTCAGAACACTGAGAATCCCCTCCCAGACTCTTTCAGAAAATAACTTGCGCTGCCATTTATTTGTGGTACCAAATCTGTTGATGTTTTGATCTTAGACTCCCTGTCTCCAAAACTAAGAGAAATAAATTTCTGTTTTTTAAGCCACCCCGACTATAGGGTTGTCACAACAGCCACAACGGACCAAGACAAACCAGACTCACTTATGAACAGAAAAATAACTCCAAGCTAAAGCAGGGCGCGGTGGCGCATGCCTGTAATCCCAGCACTCTGGAGACTGGCAGGAGGGTCACTGTGATTTCAAGGCCAGCCTGAACTACATAAGCAAGTTCAAGGCTAAGCTGAACTGCGCAGCAGAGACCCTTTCTCAAAATAAAATAAAATACTACCTAGTAGCCAGGCATGGTGGTGCATGCCTGTAATACCAGCACTTGGGAGGCTGAGGAAGGAGGATCGCTGTGAGTTCGAAGCCAGCCTGGGCTACAAAGTGAGCTCAAGGCCAGCCTGCACTGCATAGTGAGACCCTGTCTCAAAAAGACCAAAAAAAAAAAAATAATAATAATAATAATAATAATAATGCTTGATATCTATTCAGAAATTTTAAACAAAAACTTAGCAAAACAATTTCTTTACCATTAAACAGTGATTTCAATAAAGACAGGCTAAAGGCTGCCCAATCCCATTCCCTCTTCCTACACACAGAGGCCACGCTTCCCAGCTTCTCCGTGGTTGCACCGGAACCACAGGCTCTGGGGCACCGCACATGCCTGGCCAAAGCCCTGGCACAGCCATCCATTCTCCTCCACGGAGACCTGGGAAGCCGCGGGCGAAGACACCAGCATCACCAAGAGGAAGGTGCCGACCGAGTCCCTGCACTGCCACTGCAAAGTGAAAGGCCACAGTAGCCACCCACCCCAAGTCAGACGATGAGACGAACAAGAGATACTTCTTTTGGGCTTCAGGTGCGGCTCAGGTCACCTAGGAAATGCTATGCCCTGGGTTCCATCCCCAACCCCACACACAAAAGAATTACATGAAGCCACATTTTCATTAACATATAAGTCTATTTCTAGGTGCGCTCTCTGTGCCTCTCCTGCAGCCAAGAGAGCACTGTCTTCATCACTGTAACTGTAAAACTGATCTGAGTGGGAAGTCCAGGGTTAAGACAGCCACGGCGCCGCTAAGAAAGGGTAGTTTCTCCCTCCCTCCTCCCTCCCTTCCTTTTACTCTTTCCGCCATTTATTCCTTTTATTTACAGTTTGTGTTCAATGTGTATCAATTCCATAATGAGACACTACCATGAATCAAAGCGTAAACACACCAACACAGACGCACCGCATTCAGGGAAAGCGCATTCAGGGAAAGCGCATTCAGGGAAAGCGGGAGGAAGTGTTCTTTCACACACACAATAGCTATGGATCTGGTTGATCTGGTTGCTCCCCTGTAGGTTTCTAAAGACGTGGGGGCCAAAAAGGATGTGGGTTATCAAGACTACCGGGGTCTTCCTTGAGGCTAGACCACACACTTGTCAGTGTGTGATCATCCATATAAGATTCAGGGGTGTCTTATTTTTTAAATCTGTGATTTCTAGGTATCAAGGCAGTTGTAAAAGATTTACGGCAAAACCAAGCTCATTTTAAGGCTTAGAACTAGGTTCCTTTTTTTTTTTTTGGAAACAGGTTCTCACCATGCAGTTCAGGCTGGCCTTGAGCTCACTTTGTAGCCCAGGCTGGCCTTGAACTCGGCAATGATCCTCCTGCCTCAGCCTCCCCCAAGTGCTAGGATTACAGGCTTGTGCCACCGTGCCTGGCTCTTAGAACTAGGTTTCTTTTTTTTTTTTTTTTTGGTACCGAGAATTGAACTCATGATCTCAGGCTTGCCAGGCAAGTGCTTATGCCTCACAGCTATATTCCAGGACTAGGTTCTAACCATCTAAAAATATTGAGTGATAACAGAAAATATTTCACATGTGGCTTTTGTGATCCATAGGGCTTTTTTTTTTTTTAAGTATTTGTAGAAAGAAACAAGCTAAGTATTTACAGAAAGAGTATAGAGGTTTTGTGGCAGGGGGTGGTGTCACACACCTATAATCCTAGCACTGAAATTAGTTGAGGCCAATGCAGTTCTACTCTTTGGAATCAGTTTAGCTAAATGAACCTGGCACTCCTGTGGGATGCAAATGGATGGCAGGAAATGTATAGTTTGACTCTGTAAGGACACACAAGCTTTGCTCCTCGTGCTTGGATTTGGGGGTGGGTTCCCGCCCATCAACGCCCCGGCATATGTCAGAAACTACATAAAACATCAAATGTAATGTCAAATATAAAGCTACAGAAGAGAAAAAAAAGAACAACACCTAACAGTACTGTTGCGATGAGAACCATGCTTGCTTAACAATGTGGAACTTTATCTAGGGGATACTGGCATTAAATTAGTACCGCTAAAACAATACAAGCAGGACTTACACCTGTCCACCCAACCCCGCTTTGGGCCTTTACACTGAGCTGTATCCCCAGCTCTTTTTTATTTTGAGACAAGATCTTGCTACATCAGTAGGTTGCCTGGGCTGGGCTCAAATTTATGATCCTCCTGAGTGGTAGAGTTACAGACGTGGGCCACCACTCCTGGTCTGGTGGATCCTTCATATAAATGAAAACTTGGAAGCTTTTTATATTACCTGTTTTATAGCCTTATGGACTTAACAAGTGAAAACTCAATCCCCAGTCCACATCCCATCTCTGTTCGTGCTTTGAAGGTAGCGTTTTAAGTATCCATAATCCTGAAACCACACTTGAGAAAATCGTGTCAATTGTGGATGCTATTTCTCTTCGTTTTGTACCCAAACTCCTGCAGATTTAATACTAGTATCCACCACCTATCAAACCTTCCCCACGGCCTTTTTCACACCAATCAGACTAGGAATTCTCAACATTTTCTGTGTCGATAAATATAAGGTATAGATTTAGTAAATGTGGTGCAGACCCTGGGCTTCCGGTCACACCCGGAACTGGGTTTGGGAGATGGGAAGGTGGAGTGCCTCCTGGCTGAGTCTCTGACAGCACAGAGGCGCAGGCAAGGAGCCGGGTGACTTCAGGGCACTGCCCCTGCCAGACTGCTGGCATCAGTTACATCCGGGGCAGCATCTGGGGCAGCAGAGGGATTCTGGACGAAGTTATTTGAAAATGGCCCAACCGCGGTTTTGTTTGAATAAACGTGTGGGAAGGAGCTGAAGCTGGAGCAGCAGCCCCAGCCTGGCCTCCAAGACTCTTCCGCATTGGTGTGGTTCACAGTGCGTCTCCCCGGAGGGTAGCTTTGAAGAGATCCGTGGCTCTGGGCTCTGGACAGGGTGGCCAAGGCCGGTTTCTCATTTCTTATCTCCAAGCTTAGCCGGTGATCGACAGGCATTTGTTGAGTGAATAAATAAATGAAGCCCACCGAGGAAGTGAAAAAGAACAAAGGAAGAAGCAGATGCAAAGAGAAGGAACACGCCCCTCCCCTCTGCAGAGAGGCAGCATGGGAGGAGGCAGGAGTCTCAAGCTAGACCCCTTCTCTCCCTCCCACAAAGAAGAAGGTAATGTAAGACCTGGAACCGAGCGCTGAAGGAAACTGGAAGCCCACGCTGAGGCCCTGCGGCTCCGCAGCAGTTCGCACCCTGACGTCTTCCCACCTCCAAGCCCCAGAGGCTGCCAAGAGCCCCAGGCAGAGGGACAGGCGCCCCAGCATGGGCCGCCTCAGCAGCACCTTGAGGCACTGGGGAAGTGACAGAATGATGTTTTAAAAAACACAACTATTATAGCTGAGATATTTTAAAATTCCACCCTCGAGGCAGCACCCAGTTGCTATAGCAACCCTAGCTCGGCAGGGTGTCCTGATTACCATCCAGCTCACCGCACAGCCAGAGGCTGCATCATCCCAGCCGGGCCAGAGTTCAGACTCAGGTGACCTGAAGAAACGCGAGGTGATTCTGTCTAGCCACCGCAAGGTAATTCTGTCTGTTCACCGTGAGCACTTGCGGCAGGGTTAGGCAGGCAGACTTCACCACGCACAGTAGCACAGGCCTGTAACCCCAGCTGCTGAGGAAACGGAGGCTTGAGGACCTCGAATCTGAGCCTGTGTCGGGCATCTTCATGAGACCCTGGCTCAAAAGTAAAATTTAAAAGGTGTGGGGATGCAGGCGGTGGAGCGCTCGCCTAGCACAACGGAGGCCCTGGATTCAATCCCAGAACCACAAAAAGAACAAGGGGGACGCTCAGGGCTGGGCACGCAGCTCAGGTGTGGAGCGCTTGCCTGGACTGCCATGCACCACGCTCTGGGTTCAACGCCCAGCACTGCAGAAAGTCAGGGGACGCGCACATCCTATTCAAATGAATATACAGGCTTTATGGTTTTTATTCACCTGATTCCATCAAAAAACAAAAGGTTAACATTTCCACTCAGTCTGAAAGTGAGCAAAGGAAGGCACCTTGTCCTCAGTTTCGGTTCCGTGGTTTAGACAAAGCCCCTAAGGGCCAGGACCGGAACTGGAGCCGAATGGTGGCCCCGCCCTCTTCCGCGGATTTGCATAAGTAACGCGCCAGGCGCACGTGCTGTTCCGCACCCAGCCCGGAATAGCTTGCGATAGCTTTAGGAAACCCAAAGGAGTAAGAAAGGGAAAGAAACAACCACGGAGCCAAAAGGTCAGGAGCCAGAGGGACAGAGCCCGGGCAGAGCCGCTGTCGCTGTTACCTGGATCTGAGCTCAGGATACTTGACTCTCCCTCCCTGGCGGCGCTTTACTATCAGCTCCCTTCGCTCAGCTGCCGTCCCATTTGCTCAGCTTGCCCTGTCTGGGCGGCCCAAGGAACCTCAGGGGGCTGCGGAGGTACCAGGACCCAAAGCAACGCTCGGACAGGGTCAGAGGCGGCCAGTGGGCAGTGCCATGTCTTGGGGAGAGCGGTGCACTCAGACTGGGAGACAGATCTGCAGGCCTAGCCCTTCCACTGACATCTTCGGACATCTCACCACTCACTGGAGACCTCACCCAGCAGGGATTGTTGTGAAGGACTGGTCACTGTCGCCGGGTTTGGAGTGCTCCCCGCACTGGGCAGAGCTGCAGTGGTTTTTCAATGAAATACTGAAGGCTCCTGGCCTTCGTGCCTCATTTATTACAGTGGAATATCTAAGAAATGTCTCTCTTGGCTGGGTGTGGCAGCACATGCCTACAATCCCAGCACTCTGGGAGCCTGTTTTAAAACGCTGGAAAATGTTAACTTCTGGGCAAGACTGTGACCCAAGCCAGCAGCTGAGGTGAGTATTAGACAAGGCGCTTCAGAAGGCCAGGACTGAACTGTGTCCTTGGAATGCGCACGACAGTCCCAGCTGAGCGCCGTCCGGAGTCCCAGCACTGTAGCCAGCACTGCGAGGCGCCTACAGACACCCATCCCATTGTCCTTCGGCTGCAGAGCAGCTCGAGGCTGAGCTGCAGCTCAGTGTCACAAAACTTGCCCGGGAGCCCTGATATCTGCCCCTGGCACCACAAAGATAATCAAGGGGAAAGTGAGGAGGGCGACATCAAACACTCAAACGCACAGACATATACCAGAAACCGGAACCCTGACTTTGTCTGGGTGGCACTGTCCTTGCAGCCAGTGGCAGCTGTGTGACCCTACTGTGGTCAGCCAGATGGGACTGGAAGTCCTGGGCAGGCGCCCTGGAAGAGATCTTGGAAGCTAATGAAGTTGTGGAGGCTGCGCTCGCTCCCCCTGCCCTGTAACTGGGACGAAGCGGAATGTGCCCCTTGCAGTGCAGACAGCCACTCCCAGCGGGGGCCAGGTCCTCCAGGTGCCCTGGGGCTGCTCTGCTTTCCCTGAAAAGCTGCCTCTCCTTGACCCTGTTGCCCTCAAGGATGCACCTGGTGCCCCAAAGAGCCCCCTTTCTTCAGACAACCCTCCGGCTTCGGTACTGCTGGTGCCAGTTCTACAGCCAAGAGAACAAGCTCGGAGCAAAGGTGCGTGCCCAGGCACACAGCTGGCGAGCAGCAGGGCTGGGATTCCATTCTCGGCTGGGAATCTTTTCACTTCTGTCGAAGTCTCCAAGGGAAAAGAAGGGAGGGAAAGGTGCTTTGCCCCTCAGGACTCCACAGGATGCACCGGCCTGCAGGGACCTGCGATGGAGCAGGTGCCCACGGCATCCTGCACCGCACAGTGGCTCAGTGGAGGACACAGGACAAGCAGCACACGAGGGCCTCGCAGTGCTAAGAGCTATGAGAAATGTAAGCAAGGGAGGGGGATGGTGCGACTGTCCAGAGGAAGCCACACAGGTCCGTGGGTGACCTCACGTCAGATCCTCAAGAAATGCCAGGAAAGCGGAGAGGGCACATCCTGTGCAGATGGAACTGCAGCTACTGGGGGCGGGAGGCTGCCCAGATCCAAATCACAATCTGACCAGCCAGCCATGGTGGCGCACGCCTGTAATCTCAGCATTCTGGAAGCTGAGGCAGGAGGGCAGCCATGAATTCAAGGCCAGCCTGGGCTACATAATAAGACCCTGTCTCAAAATAAAATAGATAGAACAACAAAACATAGTCTGACCGATTATGGGCCAAAAAGTGAAGAACAAGAGGGAGGGAGGGAGGGAAGAGGCAAAGCCCTGGAGAGGAAGCTGCGACAATGGGCTGCAAAAGGCCGGAGGCCCAGACTGGGCGGTGCTGCTGGGGTACAAAGTGCTCCCACATGGATGCATTTCTGGAAACCAGCACTCACAGTGAAACTACAAAAGTCAGCCCCTCCCAAAAATGCCCTGCCCACTCAAAGCCCCCATGCACCAAAGTCAAATCCTTCTAACTACAAAGGTCAAATCCACTCGGCCAAAATTTTCACGCAACTCCTAACGGCCCTGCCCCTTCAGCTGGGGATATAGCCCAGTGGCACAAGTGCCTGCCTGGCAAGCACAAGGTCCTGAGTTTGATTCCCAGTACCAAAAAAAGTCTCTATTCTTAGAGACTCGCTTGCTACCTCTGCCACAATAAAAGTTCCTTCTGTTCCTGTCCCATACCTATTCCCTCTGCCAACCTTACGGAAGGCACAGCTGATGCTGGGATGACGGAGAAGCAGGGCTCCAAGCCTCAGGCCTGGACAGAGACAGGACCTCACTAATTTACTATGTTGCTCAGGCTTTGCTGGAACTTGCAATTCTCCTGCCTCAGCTTCCCAGAGTGCTGGGATTATAGGGATGGTCCACTGCACCAGGCTAACCAAGTGTGTTTGCCTGTTCTTGAGGGGGTGGTTGTTGAGACTCGGTCTCACATGTGGCTCACAGTGCACCTCCACATCTGGCCCAGGAAGGTTTCAAGAAAGAGGGGTGGAAAAAATCAGTCACAATCAAACTGGCTTTTGTTTATTTATTTATTTTTTGGCGGTACTGGGCATCGAACTCAGGACCCTGCGCTTGCCAGGCAGGCGCTTATTCCACTGAGCTGTATCCCCAGCCAATCAGTCACAATCAAATGACTGATGGAGTGAGATGAGGACAAGGACTAACCCAGTATGTTAGTTTTCTGTCAGTACAGCAAATACCTGACGTAAGTCAACTTAGAAAAGGGCTGGGCGTGGTAGTGCACGCCTATAATCCTAGCACTTAGGAGGCTGAGGCGGGAGGATCTTTGCCAGACCAGGCTGGGCTACAAAGTGAGCTCAAGGCCAGCCTGAACTGTACAGAACCATTGCAGAAAGACAAAAAAAAAAAAAAAAAAGACGCAAACCTAAGCTGAGCATGGTTCTGCACAGGCTGTAATCCCAGAACCTGGGAGGCTGAGGCAGCGGGGTGATGGGTTCACACTCATCCTGGCCGGGCCTTACGGACTGAATTGCTACACCTCTCCCTGCTCCAGAGCACCGTCACCCACTCTGCATCTCCCAGGACCTTTGGTACATTCCAGACAGCGCTTCACAAGAGACAGCACAATGAATATTTATTGGGATGATTTTAATTTAAAAAAATAAGCCCAACATTTCTGGGCAATAACCTAAAATACAGTGAAAACCGGCATACGAGACTTGGCTATACGCTTCCTGCCAGGCAGTGGCTCCCGGGAGCAGAAGCTCTGCGGGGCTCCACACCACCCCGCACGCCTCCTCTTTCTGCAGAAGGCCCTGCTGGACGGGGAGGAGACTGAGGCACAGAGGTAACGGGGCCGGCCTGTGGTCAGACTGGCAGGAGAGGCGCACAGGAATCGGGCTGGAAACCACAACGGTTCCACAGGAAATGCGGCCCCAGGTACATTTCTGTGGCCAGTGCGCATCAGAAAAATAAAGCCAACGTCTTCCTGACTCGTGACACCCCAGCCTGGGCAAGGGGCCCCAGGCCAGGTGCCAGCACACAGGCTCCCCTGCCTGCACTACCACGGCCAGCCCTCCTGGCGGAAAGCCAGCTGCACCGCCTCGTGCACATCGCTCACCACGTGGGACGCCTGCAGGAGCCCGGGGCTGAGGCCAAAATCCCGGTGCCCGTGGAATGGCAGCTCCTTGGAACCAGGCTCCCCAGGACAGTACACACCGGTGCACACCAGGATGGAGACGCAGCTCTGGGTGGCTGAGGACTGCTGCTTCTGCGGGCCACCAGCCCCTCGCTGCTCTGCCCGCACACTGTGCTCCGCCATCTGCAGGTACTGGTGGAACAGGTTGGCTCCGTAGACATCAGACATGGGATTGTCACTGGCAGGGGAAGCGGAAAGAGACCCAAATTCAGTGTCACGAGACAGAGAGGAGAATGACAGGGGTGGTGCAGTGTGGCTGAGACACTGGGAAACAAGGGTACAGAGGCCGCGGAGGGGGCGGACAGGGCTTAGAGAGGACGCTCACCCCACTGCGTACAGCCTCTGGATGGGTGCGGTCCAGCCTCGCCTTTCCGCCTGCAGCCGGATCAGCCGCTCTGCGTACTGGTAGGTGAGCAGGCTGGGCTTGCCCAGCAGGGCCTCATAGCGCAGTTCCTTCCCCGTCAGCTTCTGGTAGATGGCTTCCAGGCACAGCAGAAAGGTGCCGTGCCCAAACCTGCCAGGGAGGGAGCCCAGCAGCTCAGCCCCCGGCCCCAGCCATAACCCTGAGCAGCAAGCTGCAGCCCCAATACCCACCTCTCCCTGCAGGCCTCGGGCCACAGGGTGAGTCCATGCTGCCCCCTGCCAGGGCCAAGCCCACAAGAGCACAGCAGACGGCGTCTCACGCGGGGTCCAACACTGACACCCTCACTTCACACATCCAGAAACCAAGGCACAGCAAGGCAGCAACTTGCCCACACTAGCAGGGTTGGCTTACAATCCAGGCAGCTTTAGTTGGACTTAGATTTGTGCCAAACTACTGGTTGCCATGTTCCCCTTCTTTGTTATTGCCAATTTTCAACTCAGCATATTGCATGAAGTACATTCCCCACCTTCCTGAAGCTAGGTGTGGCCATATGACTAAACTAGCATTAAACAGTCAATGAAAGCAAAGGGGCTGGGATAACTTTTATTAAGTATCTTTAAAACTGGGCGGGGCCAGGCATGGTGGCGCACACCTGTAATTCCAGCATTCAGGAAGCTGAGCCAGGAGGATCGTTGCAAGTTCAAAGCCAGCCTGAGCTACAAAGTGAGTTTAAGGCCAGCCTGAACTGCATAAGGCTTTCTCAAAAAAAAAAAAAAACGGTGGGGTGCTCTTCTCTGTCCTCTACTCTTTCCTGCCCCCTGGAATGCTAATATGATGGCTGGCAGTCAGGCTCACCTACTTTGGACTATGTAGCGGAGGACTGTAGACTGCACAGAGGAAGGACAGAAGCCTTTGTCTCAGGTACCGGCTACCTCAGACTTCTTTCACATGATTAAAACAAAATTCTACCTTGCTTAAAACACTTTTGTTGCTGGGCGCACACCTGTAATCTCAGCCTCAGGAGGCTGGGGCAGGAGAATCACTGTGCATTTGAGGCCAGCCTGGGCTACAAAGTGAGTTCAAGGATAGCCTGACCTGCATAGTGAAACCCTGTCTCAAAAAGACAAAAAATTTAAAAAATAAATAGAAGGTTAAAATTTAAAAAATAAATAGAAAAAATAAATTCTGGGCTGGGCTTTCATCCCTGGCTGCTAAATCAAACCCTAATTGACCCCATGCTATGCACTGGTTACATTGCAGACTCCTTTATATACAGAATTTTGCTTGCTTGCTTGTTCAGTACTAGAGATTGAACCCAGAGCCTTCGCACTGAAGTACAATCCTGCCTCTTGTGGGTTTTTTGGGTTTTTTTTTCTAAGAAAGCATCTCACCAAGTTGCCCAGGCTGGGCTCCAGCTGTGACCCTCCTGCCTTGGCTTCCCAAAGGGCTGAAATTACAGGCATGCACCACCACACCTTATTTTCAGTTACTCAATAAAACTTAACCTTGTCTTAAAAAGTGAAATTTGCCCTGGCTACTCCGTCCAGAGCCACGTTACCAGCTCTCCATCGAGTCCCATCCAGGAGTACCTCAGAGAAAACACCAGAAGCCTGAACACACAGTGTTTCCAGAAACACACTTCAGAAACCATAAGGGAAAGCACCTACGTGGCTCTGGGAGCCTGCGGGCTGGGACTTGCAGCGGGCCTGGCCCCAGCACCCGGGGTTCACTGACCAGAGCTCACTGGGCACCAGCAGCAAGTGACAGGAGAGGACTCTGGCCCTGCCGAGAGCGCAGCCCACAGGATGGAGTGCCCTGCTGGCCTCACAGTAAGGGGCTGCCCACCAGCCCAGAGGGGCAGAAGAAACGAGATCTTCAGAGCGAGCGGGCACGGGGGCCTTGCCCAGGGCCTCAGGCCTCAGTCTCCCCACCACTGACCGACCCTGGCTGCCCTGCCCTCCATCTCACAGGAAACGCACAGAGAAGTGAGAAAAGCAACGCTGTGGGAGGTGAGATGAGGCAGACACCTTCCCGCTGGCCCTGACGAGCACGTGCTGAGATTATGCAGAGCAGAAGGCACGCATTAAAAATCACCTCCACGCGCCTTCATGCAGTAGTCTGCAGCTCCACCTTATTAATTACCAGGTGAAGTGATGTTCGAAAGCCTTCCCAGAGGCCCAGTTACTGGGACAACTATGGAGCCCAGTTAGGTGGATGCCAGGCCCCAAGCGTCAGAATGACAGTGACAAACTGGTCGTGTGGCAGCCTGGAGTGGACCACCATGCCCAGGGCTGGGGGCCCCGTGTCCCCACCTGGGCATCTGGGCCTCAGCCATCCAAAGAAGATCCATGTTGCTGGCCAGGACTGGGAGGTGGGGATAGGGCGCCATCGCCAGGCCGGTGCCGGGGTTCCCGTTACTGAGGAGCACATCTGTGATCAGCTGCAGGCTGGTCTCCCAGCGGACCGGCTCACCAAGGAGCAGCACCCCTGGAGGAGTGAACGTGCAGAGGTGAGGGGCGCAGGGCACTCGGATACCCTCAGGGGCGGCCCAGAGGCTGTGGAGACGGCTGGCACAGCCTGCAGGGAGCTGCTCACTGTGTTGCTGGTACCCGGACAAGGCTGCCTTCCTGAAGTGCAGGCCACAGCAAGAGGGTCCCTGACCGTTCGCAGCTAACTGGTGGCCACTGGCATTCAAAGAAGCTAAAACCAGAGACGCAGCAGGTCTCCCACTGCTTCCTGTTGATGAGGGCTCTACCCACCACCCGTGAGCCCATGAGCTCTCTGCAGGAGGCTCCCTCCGTCAGCCACTCCTCCCGGGGTCCCAGGGACCAGTGCACCCCCAAGAGCAGGGCTGTGAACTGACAGCCTCGATGCCCGCTCTGGCCCTGACCACAGTCCTGGCAGGATGGTAGCCCTGATCCTCCTTCTCCAAGTCTCACGCTCCTCAACTATGTAACAGCAGCACCTGCTTATGGTGTGGAGGGCAAAAATGTGATCCAGTGTGCGCACAACCCAGGGCCAGACACACAGCAAGCAGGCAGCAAGCAGGAGTGGCCTCAGCTGCGAACCCAGGAACTGAGCCTCAGGTGCACAGGCAAGCAGAGGGCCCGGGCCCGGGGACAGAATTCAATGGCAGAGCGCTTGCCAGGCATGCACGAGGCCCGGCTTCCATCCCCACCGCCAAAAAAAAAAAAAAGAAAGGCAGTAGCTATATATCCTAATGCTAACAAGGGTGCGCTTACTAGGTAAGGGGAGTCTTGTACAATCAAAAGCCGTCCCACAGCCTATGCATATCTGCATACATCACAGGTATTCACATAGCTAGACAATCTGGTTATAACCACTTGTGCTAATCCCATTTTGCATATAATCACAAAGGTTTTGTTTTGTTTTGTTTCACAAAGTCCTTCTGTATAGTTTTAATAAACACTGACTTTTCCTAAAATGCAAGAATCATTTGCAGGATCAGAAGACTCGTTTTTATTTTTAGTTGCTTTTTTTTGGGACACGGTCTCACCATGTAGTGCTGACTAGCCTTGAACTCACTTAGGCTGGCCTCAAACTCACAGCAATTCTGCCTCAGCCTTCCAGAGTGTGGGGATTACAGGTGTACACCACCACACCCAGCTCATTTTTCTTTTCTTTTTAAAGAAGAAAAAAAAACGTAATAAGAGACCTTATAAATATCTATAAATATATTTATATATTCTTATAAATGTAAAACTAAAACATATTCAAAACAAGATATAGGAGGGTAACAGTGGTTAATACATTGTGTAGTTACCTTTAAATTAGTTGCCCAGAACATAAGATATTAGCATTTAATTGTCCAAACAATATCAGCACAAACCTTTGTTTCAGTGAACTAAGAAATTAGTTGTAAAGCATTACTAAAAGTTGTTCCCTAGTATGGACAATCCCTTCACTAATGGCAATGCCGCCTGGCAGCACTGCTGCATCAAAATATAAACACACTCAGGCAGCGCAGGTAGCTGCAACATTCAGAGTAGCCTGTGTTTAATGCAACGGTTTCACTTAGTGGAAAATTACTACCTACTCAAACACTGTAATCTTTTGTTGTTATCGTTTTGAGACAGGATCTTGCTATCTAGTTCAGACTGGCCTTGAACTCACTGTGTAGCCAGGCTGGCCTCAAATTTACAATGATCTTCCTGCCTCAGGCTCCCTAAAGCTGGAATTACAGGCTTGTGCCCCTACACCCGCCAAAACCCTATAATCTTACTAAAATGTTTTCCTTTTACTTTACCCTATTATAGGTAAGGTTTCATACCTAACTAGATACTTTCAAAAATACATTTATGGAGAAGTTACATCACCCATGAATTTCATCTCAGGACAGGGAAGGGGAAAATCATCTTTTTGCTGTGCAAGGAAGAACCGGCTTTAATAAGGCTGAGACATGCTGAAGGAGACCATGTCCTGGTATTTTTCAACCTGAGAGTCTCAAAGCTTTCGATTCTCCCATCTAACAAAGCGAGCAGCATGGGAGGGTGAGAGCAGCGGACACCCCCAGGTGGGAGGTGGCAGACCCAGGACCTGAGCCCAGGTGGGCACTCTGCAAAGTCGCCCCTGCCACTCCCTCTCCAGGCTGGGCAGACAGTCATCGCACTAAGGCAGCGTGAGGGCCTGCAGGGGGAGAGCAAAGGACCCTGCACTCACACAGGGGGGTATCTCTTTACCTTCAATGGCTGGGAAGTCACTCCTCAGCAGGGGCTGTCAAGAGACATAGAGGCGTCAACCAAGTCACCATCCTCCTGGTGAAAAGCCGGTCTCCAGAGGGGGCAGCAAAGCACCTTCCACAGACCAGAGACCACCCACCCGCCAGCCCCACACAAGGAAAGCTGCAGAGGTCCCAGGAGATTCCCAAACAATAGCCAAGGGGCCCCAGTCCAAGCTGAGAGACAGCACATTGAGGGCAGAGGAAGCAAGGAATGGGCCAAGCAAGAGTCTCTAGAGCCAGCTGCATGTGGTAGTGCTTGCCTAGAATCCTAGCACTGAGGAAGCTGAGGCAAGAAGATAGCCGTGAGTTTGAGGGCAGCCTGGGCTCTGCAGTGAGACCCTGTCTCAAAAGAGAGACATGTCTCGGGAGCCCACGAGCTAGAGACAACAGCAGGCCCTGGTGGGAGGGCTCCATCCGGGCCTTTTGGTGGCAGCAGTCAGTAGGCAGAGCCTTCAATTCACTGAGCCTCTTGGGGTCCACCCCAGTCCAGGTCACTGTGACTGTGGCTCTCCCACCACACAGTTCTGTGACCTGCGCTGGAGCCTCCATGGGACTCAGGCCCTGAGAGGCTCTGAGGCTCTTCCTACCCCACGTTCTGGCTCTCCACAGAGAAAAAGGCCTTAGAGAAGGGGACACACTCTACAACTGGAGAACTCGGGGAAGGAAATGCTTTATAAGTAAGCGGAAGTGTGCCTGTGCATTTCACTCAATTCTGAGGGCAGTGTGACTCAAAACACAAGTTCCGCCAGGAGCGGTAGTGCATGCCTGTAATCCCAGCACTCAGGAGGCTGAGGCAGGAGCATCGTTGCAAGTTCAAGATCAACCTGGGTTACAAAGTGAGCTCAAGGCTAGCCTAAACTGCACAAAGACCCTGTCTCAAAAAGACAATAAATAAATAAACAAACAAACACAAGTTCCATGGTATAAATAGAGCTCCTGGGAGGATGTGGCCAACGACCTCTCAGGAGAACAGAAATCATGGGCTTGGGTGTGGCTCAGGGGGTCCACACCTGCCTAGCATGTACAACAGCCTGGTTCCATGCTCAGCACTACACTCGGAATCCGAGCCGACATTCTGACACGAGCTGAACCCAAGGCACACAGGCAGGTGGGTGGCACCCCAGTGCTCCTGCAGCAGCGAGACGGCTCTCACCATGCAGCTCCTTCCTGCGCTTCACAGTAAGGAGCGGTGGTGAGCAGCTGAGCTAAGACTAAGGACTCTCCTGAGCTGCACTGGGAAAGCTATCCACACACAGGAAACTCAGCTGCAGGAAATGCTGAAGGGCCGGAGAGGTTCCCAGCTAATCACAAACAACCAGGAAAGGCACAGGCTTGGAGCCTGCCGCTCCCACCTATCTAGAGAACACTGCCTGCCCAGATACAACCCTCCAAGGAGGCCACACTCAGAAGCAGACAGAACACAGCTCTCAGCAGGAGGGTGGCGAAGTCAGCAAGAGAGGCCAAGAGAGGGAGCAGGACAGACGTGAACACGGGGACCCCAGAGAGATGTGGAGGGTGACGTGACCCAGGCTGTACTCCACATTACCGTGGCTGTTGGCCGCCGCTCGAGATCCACCATGTCCAGCACAGGAAAGGCCGTCCGTAGCTCCTCCACGGTAACCACGTTCCGGAAGCCCAGGCTGAAGCAAGATCAGGAAGCAAAGATGGACAGTTCCGAGGAAGACGCCTTTCTGAACACACAGAGCACACAGGGCACAAGCAAGGGGAGGCAGACGGTACTGCTCACCCGAGGCAGGCAGGATGTCAGACGTCCTGTGGGGGCTGAGAGGCAGGCCAGGGTGGCACAGGCCGCGTTGTCGAGAATGCCACAGCAGCCCCTCCGCAGCCTCTGCATACCTCCCAGTGCCAGGTCCCACGAGGGGCAGGACCAGGGCACAAAGGCACATAACTGTGCTCACATGGCAGACACACGCTCAGAGCCCATCCAGACCCACACTCCATGACAGTGCTGGCCGGAATGCTGTGCTCAGAGGACACCTCGGGGTGGGAGCCAGGCAGAACCTGGGGGTGCTGGACACGAGCTAAGTCTTCAGGACATCAACTTGCACAGACACCCCAGCCAGTGCAGCCTTTCCCTCCTGATATCGGCCTCCACCTTCCAGCCCCCAGTTCCAAGCTGCAGTCCTCTCTGGCCCTGGTTTGGGATGACTCCGAATACACCTCTCAGTGAGGACACCCGGTCACACCTCAGCAGTAAGGCCTGCACAGCTCCCCACCGCTGAGCACACTCTGAAGTCTCCCAGCCTGTCTGTCCTGTCTTCCAATGTCCAGCTGCCCCATTCCACCCTCCTACCCCCCGGGGAACCTCAGCCACCTCCTAGGGCACAGCCATAAACCCCCATGAAGCCAAAGGCCACGCCTGCCAGGGACAGTCACTGCCCTGGAGGACGACCTACCCCTCTTCCTAGCTGTAGCCACGAGCCATCTTTTTATTTGTTCCCTTGAGCTGCTGAGGACGGAACTCTGGGCCTCCCGAACACTAGGCATACACCCTGCCACCAGCTACTGGCCCAGCCCATTATAAGCCATCATAAACACCCCTCTACTGTGCATGGGTATGTGATCCTTCCCGCTCAAGTGTGAGCCTTGAGGAAGTCACAGTTCCAACGCCCCTACTCTGCTCTCCTGTCCCCTTTAACATGCAGCACAGCCTGATGGCCAAGGAGGTGCTCAGCACAGGAGAACAGCTGCTTGAGAACAGGACTGGGCCCTCTGCTTCCCGAGTGCACATGCGCCCACCAGGAGCTCCCCGCTCACTACTGGAGCTGAGGGGCTCACAGAGTGCCCGAGCAAGAGGCCCAGGCAGTGCTTCCCAAAGCCAATTACAGAATCACCTGGAGAGTTGTTTTTAAAATGCAGATCCCTGGGCTGGGCTAGAGTGTGTGTCCAGGATACACAAGGCCCTGAGTTCCATCCCACCACACATAAACTCTTGACAACCACCCTAGACCTAGGGAATCAAGACCCTCCCGCCAAGGGTAAGGCCCAAGACTCAGCCCTTGAAGCTCTGCAGGAGACGTATTGTGGACTGGCTCACACACCGACTGGCTTTCCTGAGCTATCAGACACAAGGGCTGCCCACAGGTGGGGGCCTCCTCCTGCCCCAAGAGCACACCACGCATGCCATGCACGCCTGCACCAAGCCCAGCACACTGCACTGCGCTCCCCGCACAGCCAAGCAGCGGGAAGCCACTCCTACCCCTTCCTCTCCAGCCAAGCAAGAGGACCAAAGGATACGCTCGGGCGTTCTTCACCACGGGGCCCTGCCCGGACACCAGCATCCGCTTGTCATGGTACTGTGTAAAGAGCTTCAGGGGGCTGTGAGAGAGGATCACCTGGTCTGGTTCCACCTGCAGGGGCAACCATGAGAAGGGACAGCAGAGAAAGACATGGAGTTAAGACAAAAAACTGGAGAAGCAGTCAAAGGCTCTTTCACTTGAAAAGGAAAAGCTGCCCAGACATGAAGGGGTATAGCCATTCAGGCCACTGATACTTATAAAACACACTCAACCACCGGGTGTGGTGGCGCACGCCTGTAATCCCAGCACTCAGGAGGCTGAGGCAGGAGGATCGTTGCAAGTTCGAGGCCAGCCTGGGCTACAAAGTGAGCTCAAGGCCAGCCTCAACTGCATAGCAAGACCCTGTCTCAAAGAGACCTCCCCCACAAAAAACTACTCAACCAAGCATAAGAAGACTGCTTTTTTTTTTTGGTACCAGGACTCAAACTCAGAACCCTGTGCTTGCCAGGCAGGCCTTCTGCCACTGAGCTACATCCCTGGCCTTCTTTCAGTTCCTCCCACACAACAAAACAGAATCAGCGTCTGGCCATTCACCAGCCCTACTGTGTTCGGCTTGCTGACCCCTTTAGATCTCTCAGCCCACCCAGAAATTGCCAGTTTGCACATATGCGCCGTCGCAGTCAGAAATGTGCCTAGACTTTGGTTGTCTGTTTTCAGATCTACGTGAAGCTCTTTAACATTCATACCTGCTCCAACCCTGCAGCTTTTACTCAGAATGCTCCGGAACCCTGCTCTGGAAACCACAGCAAGAAAGCAGTTCTATTCCTTTACCCTGCACTAAACCTCGAGCAGAATCACCCAAATAACCAGCCACGTTATCAGCTCTCTCAGCCCCAAAGGACTCCTTCCAAAAGCTGAACTCGACCTTATGAATTCGATCACATCTGTGCTGGGATGTGGTGTGGAAGCGCGCAGCGTGACAACAGACCGCTCTCAGACAGCACTCACGCCACACCAACGCGCACCACTTACCCACACAAAGCCAGCCCAACTGCACAGCCCACTTCACATGTGCAGCCTCGGGCAAACGCGACCCCAGGGGCAACCAACCCAAAGATACAACCTTGATGGCCAGAAGAGAGGACGTAAAGTAAAACTGCCAAATCCAAGGACAGGCTTAGCCGGGCGTGGTGGCACAGGCCTGTAATCTCAGCACTTGGGAGGCTGAGGCAGGAGAATCACTGAGAGTTCAAGGCCAGCCTGAACTACAAAGTGAGTTCAAGAGGAGCCTGAACTGCATAGCGAGTCTCTGTCTCAAACAGACCAAAAAAAAAAAAAAAAAAAAGACAGGTTTTTGTGCTTATTCAACTGGTGTGTGAGTGTGGGTGCATGTATGTGTACACATGTGTATAAGACCCTACCGATGAGGCTCGGCTTGAACATCAAGTCTTTCCTGCAGGACTGAAAGATTTCCACTGGCCATGCTGAGGGCTTGCGGACACTGTACCCCAACCCAGGGAAAGGGAGGCAGAGCTGGAGTGGGGGTTCCCAGTGGAACCGCCGTTGGGTTTCTATGCCTCTGCTCGTCTCCTTGCCTTGCACCCCAGCAGGGCTGACAGCTCCTGGGCTTTCCTGTGTTGTAAGACGTTCCCAGCATTTGTGACGAAAACCACAGGCACCCGTAACTGGCCCTGAGGGTTCACCAGCCTGTGAAATGCTTCCAGGGCAGCTGGGATCACTGTGTGGCCCCGCACCAGCACTCCATCGATGTCCAACAGGAACCCAAAGGTAGGCAGGCTCTGTAGAAAGAGAAGAGAATTTTCACTGCGTGAGGCGACAGGCAGAAGCAAAGGGAGGAAAGAGAAACTCATCCTCGGGTCACCAGGGTCTAGGAGAAACTAAAAAATGCAGGCGTGGGATATCGTTCTCGTTCCCTCCTTCCGTCCCGCTTTCCTTTCTTCTGCTGAGATTCAAACCCAGGACCCTGCACAAGCCAGGCAGGCACTCTACCCTTGAGCTTTAAGAGGTGTTTCAGATGAGCCAAACCCATATTTAACAATTATTTTTTCAGTATTTAAGAATATAACTATTTTGTTAAAACTGATGTGTACAATTTATGTAGCTTTTCAGTTCAAAACTAGAGAATTCAGTCAGCATGGTGGCGCACGCCTGTAACCCCAGCACTCAAGAGGCTGAGGCAGGAGGATCCTTGTGAGTTCGAGGCCAGCCTGGGCTACAAAGTGAGACCCTTTTACTGAAAAAAAAAAAAAAAAAAAAAAAAAACGAAAAAAATTTCAGCTGCAGAGAGCGGGCTGGATGAGCTGAAAGGCAAGCCGGTGGGGGGAGACCAGGTCCCACCCACGGTAATCCAGATGAAGGTAACAAGATCGATGGCTTTAGGGTAGCAGCAACTAGGACAGCAGAAGCGCAGCATCCACAGGAGGCAGAACAACCAGAACTTGGCAACTACAAACCACTCACAGGCAGGGCAGAGGAGCACCACGACCCCTGTGCTTGTGTGGGCAGGGCCCCTGGGATGGTGGAGGCGGAACTCACTCCATCAGGGCAGAGCGGAGGGCAGGAGGTTGGTCACTTTTTTTTTTTTTTAATGGTACTGGGGACTGAACCCAGGTCCCTGGCCTGTTAGGTAAGCACCAAACCACTGAGCCGTACTCCCTGCCCCAGGAGGCTGGGAAAGAACAAAAGCTACTTCCACTGTGGACCTCTAGGGCAGGCGCAGAGATGCCAGAAATGGACAGAGGACTCTTGAGATGAAACTCGGAGGTCCAGGAAGAACAGGACTTACTGTTTTGTATATGTTCTGGGTTTTTGTTTTTGTTGTTTTTTGAGACAAGATCTTGCTGTATACTTCACACTGCCCCTGAACTAACTATATAACCCAGGCTGGCGTCAAACTTGCACCAATCCTCCTGCCTCAGCTTCCCAAGTGTTGAGGTTACAGGTTTGGTTTTCTAAAACAGGGCCAGCTGGGTGTGGTGGCGCACACCTGTAATCTCAGCACTCAGGAGACTGAAGCTGGCATAGCAAGGACCTGTCTCAAAATAGACAAAAAAAAAAAGGCAAGGACTCACTCTGCAGTCTAGGCTGGCCTGGAACTCACTGTTTCATGCAAACTGTCATTGGCTTGTGATCCTCCCGCCTCAGCCTCCTGAGAACACCATTTAAGGCTGGACCACAAACAAACTCAAGAAGGCGTAAGGTCAAGGGAGCTGAAGAATGAGTCGAGTACAACAGGTCAGGCACCCAGGGAGCTGTCTCCTGCTCCTCTGTGCTGGCTACACAGAGCCCCCAAGAGTTAGGAGAATGCGCGTGATGGCCGAGTTAGTTCCAGGTGGGTATGGACTCCGGGAAAAAAAGGAGAAAGCAACTTCTGACTGCCAGAAAACAGCTGCCAGGGAGAAAACCAAGCCCCTCCTGCCACACAGGAAACGCCTAAACACACGGGGCCTGACCCTATCACACCCCAGCCCTGGAGACTGTCCCAAGCCCTGCGCAAGGAGCATGACACAGGTGCTAGTACAAACACGAGATACAAACGAGGCAGCACTCATCGCTACAGCCGACCAAGTCCTTTTACCAACACATTCCGTGCTTCCGTCTTGACCTCTCACTTGGAGCTCTACGCCACTGGCCAAGTCACCTAGCTTCTTTGAACCTTGGCTGCTCCATATATAAAGTGACAATGAAAACATTGTTAAGAGCTTGGACCCTGGCACCAGGCTGAGCTGAAGCTTTTGCCATAACCAGAAGTGTGCCCTTTGGCAAGCTGTTCCATCTGTCTCAGTTCCTCCATCTGTAAAATAGAAATAACTGTACTTATCTCAGTTATTATGAGGGTTTTATGAATTTTTTAAAATTAATATTTCTCAAATACTTAGAATGGTACCTAGTACAAAATGACCATTGTGTTTTTCCTTTTTCTTTTGTTTTGAGACAGGATCTTGCTATGTAGTTCAGGCTGGCTTTGAACTCATTATATAGCCCTGGCTGGTGTGGAACTTTTGATCTTCCTGCCTCAGCCTCCCCAGTGCTGCGATTATAGGTGTGCACCACCATGCCTGAAAGTTTCTTTCTAAATAATTTAAAAATACATACTGTGAATACAGTATGTAAAATAGTACATTATACTTTAGGCCAGCTGTGGTGGAATGCACCTGTAACCCAGCATTCAGGAGGTAGAGGTGGGAGAATCACCATGAGTTCAAGGCCAGCCTGGGCTACATAAGGCCAGCCTGGGCTACATAAGGGCAGCCTGCCCTATATGGTGACACCCACAGGCAGGCATGGTGGCACAAACTTGTCATCCCAGCATTCAGGAGGCTGAGGCAGAAAGATCCTCATGAGTTGGAGGCTAGCCTGGGCCACATAGTGAGTCCAAGGCTTTCTGAACTGCATAGCGAGATCCTGTCTCAAAAAGCCAAAAATAAAAGTAAATAACAGCAAAAACCCAGCACAGCACAGTGGCACATGCCTGTAATCCAATTCCAGCACTCTGGGAAGCTGAGGGAGGAGGAGCAAAAGTCTGAGCCCAACTTGGGCAATTTAGCAAGACTCTGTCTCAAAATCAAAAAGGGATGGGGATACGGCTCAGTGACAAGGCCCTGGGTTCAAACCCTGGTACCGAAAAATACAATTAAATTTAAAAAGGCAAAATGGCCCAGGGCGGGGGGGAGCAGCTAAACCTAGTCTAGCTTCGAGGCACAGTTGTCTACCAGCTGGCTGACCTCAGAGAAGCACTCGCTAACTCCAAGGCCTCAACCAGGGCCGAGGACGCAGAGAAACTGTGGGGACCGGGCAGCTCTCCTCGGCCGGCAGATCCGCGCCTGCTCTGCGCGGCGCCCCTGCTCCCCGCAGGCCCGGCCCGCAGCGAAGCGGACCAGGGCACGAGCCTGCCGCAAACCCGCAGCCTCTCCCGCGCCGTCCGGCGAGAGATGCGGCCCCTCAGGGCGTCCGCCGCGAGGGCCCCGCTCTTTCCAAAGCATCTGGAAATCACAATCAACCCGCGAGGAAGATCAGACCCGCACGGGGAAGCAGGCACGAAACGCGGGGCAACTTTGCGGACGGGGCTGACGCGCAGCAAAGCGCCAAACGGCATCCGACAGGCGGGCTGGGCTCTCGCCGCTCGCCCTCCACGCGCAGTGGCCTTCAGAGAGCTCCGGGAAGGCCAGGATGCTGCAGCTGCCCGGCCCGCGGCCTCTGCCGGCCGGCCCCGCCTGCAGCGCTGAGTACCGCTCGGCGGAACTAAGTCCTCACCTCAGCGGGGACCGCGGCGTAGGTTCTCCCCGAGCGGCGACCCAGGAGCCCCACTGCCCCGCGTGCCGCCAATCCACAGAGCCCGCGAGCCCCGCGGAGCGCCGCCGCGCAGCTAAGGACAGCCATCCGCCGCCCAGCACACGCGGACACTGCGCCTGCCGGCCGCACCACCCCGCCGCGCAGCCAATCAGCAGTCGCCGGCGCGCCAGACCTCTTGGGAGTTGTAGTCTGACATCCGCACTGCCCCGTGCAAAATGGGAGAGCTGAACACCTGCTGCTGGTGTTCTCCTAGCCGGCTCAGTTGCGGTGAACCCAGAGTCCCAAGATTCTCACTTTTAGTAGACGGGACACTTGGGGTCAGCAGGCTGGTGTGCACGCGTGCTGTCCCTGTTCCTGCTGACTTCCGGAACTGGCGGATCTGGCCGAAGTCGCGGCTCCTGGACCCTGGGAGGCTTTCGGGCGGGCGCAGGGGGATTCAGGTCGGATTTCATTCATTTTATCCTTTCAGTGAATGTTCGCTGTAGTTGTACTTTCTACGGGATCTGAGCTAACGGAAGGAAGACTGTGTACGGGAACAGTACTGCAAACACACTTCGCAGAGCGATCCAGACAGGCCTTTGACCAGGCAGAACACACCTGTCGGGGAGAGTCAGATAACGAACTCCACAATCGCCAGCTTTTGCATGGTGGAGCACTCCAAATAAGGACCCTGGACTTTGGTCACTGAGAACCGCAAAGGATATGGAGGAATGAAACTCCCGACCTGCCAGACATTGAGTTCGTGTTTTCTAAAATACAGGAGTGAATTCTAGAAACATCGGAGGTTAAGAGCAGGAAGAATGTATTGAGAGAAAGAAAGCCAAGAGGGAGGGAAGAAGCGGGCCCAGAAAGTGGGTTGCCCGCCAACCCCGCTTCTTACGGGTGTTTAATTGAGCAAAGCCACGAGGTGAGATGGATTCAAAGTGAGACAGAACTATAGTCAATCAAGAAGATCACGAGTATGGTCACCTATGTAATACTGATCCGATGGAAAAATCACAGGATGGGTGTGAAGTTAGGTAAGACTATGGACAACCAATAAGATCACAACAAGTATAGTTGCCTGGGTAATGTTGATTAAATGGGGATCAAATGGGCAAGCCAGTCAAGTGGCAAGCCCACGAGGAACGAGGAATGGGCAAGGAATTTTCTTGGAAGGGGTGGGTTAAGAGGGTTTGGCCCTCCACCCCAGCGTGATTGGTGTCTGTCTGGAATACCAATCTCTGCTGTTCTTCCTTAAGGGAAGTATGTGGGTGAGTAGTTCCTCTTTTTCTTGAAGTCTGGTCTTATGGTGAATAGCTTCCAGCCACAGTTGTCTCTGCATTGACCTCTTGAGGGTCCAGCCCTGTCTAACTGCTTGCAATATTTCTATATAACTTAGCTGTCTACAGTAAGAGGAAGGAAAGCACTTTGTGGAGACTTGGTGCAGAACTGGATCTGGCAAAGGGGGAGGTGCAGGAAGTCCAGGATACCTTTCCAGACTCTGTGGGGTGCTTGTATATAATAATCATGCTAATATTGGGAGAGTCTTGAACCTTGCATAGCTCGCTCTTATAATCCCACCACTCCAGGAGGATGAGGCAGAGGATGGTAAGTTTGGGCCCAGCTTGGGCTACATGGTGAGTTTGAGACGAGCCTAGAACACAGCAAGAACCTGCCCCCCACCAAAAAAAAAATGGGTGCAGTGGCACATGTCTCCAATCCCAGGATTTAGGATAATGGCTACAAGTTTGAGGCCATCCTGGAATACATAACAAGACTCTGCGTCCCAAAAAAGTGACCTTGCAATATACTGAGAACTGGATATGATACAGTCCTGGTCACCAAGTGTATTAGTTATTTTCTGTGTGGCAGATCACTCCCAAAGTTCAGTAGCTTAAAATACTCAACATTAGTTCCCAGTTTATGAGAGTTAGGGATGCAGGAGTGACATGGTTGGGTGCCCTGCCTTGGGGGCACCGTGAAGTTTTGGTCAAGACTGGAGGGTCTCATGTAGGGTAGTTGTTTCACATGACTGTTGCCACATGGGTCTTTCCACAGAGTCTTGTCTTAGTTACTTTCTTAATGCCAGGTCAGAACACCCAGTGCTCACAAGTTCAAGGAGGAAAAGTTTATCGAAGCGCACAGTTTGTAAAGGTTCAGTCCCTTGTCACTTGGCTCCAAGGCAAGGCAGCATGGGACAGGAGAAACAGTTCCTGGGGTGGCGGGCAAGAGGCAGCAAGGATCCCTTCTTTCCCTTTTCACCCCATCCAGGTTAGTAGTGATACCTACCATGCTAAACCAATCCATGGACTGATCCAGTTATCAAACCCTTAACCCAGGACCACACACATACGATCCTAACCCTAACCTCCCCGAAACCCTTCCTACGAGCACATGAGGCCAGCCATAACAGGTTGCTTGAGCAACTTCACAACATGGCATCTGGCTCCCCTAGGAAAGAGAATCTAAGTGCAGGCGAGGCGGAAGCCACAGCATCTTGGATGTCCTGGCTTTGGCAATCACACAATCACTTTGTCCCACACTGTTTATATTGAAAGTTGTTGAGTAGAACCCCGCATCGATGAGAACCAACAGAGACATTGTGTACCTTTTTTATTCTTAAACATTATCTAAATCTTATCGGGACTTTTTTTAATATCCAAAGTTTATTCAAGTGGTTTCCCATTCTGTCAGCCTGCTGGGGGGAAGGGTCCAGTCCCAAGGTTAATGCACGTGCACAAGACATCAGCAACAACAGCAGGCAGCGTGAAACAGAGCACAAGAGCATGGAACACAAGAGCCTGCGTCTTCATTGTATAATTCTTACACAAGTTGTTATCTTGTATTTACATTCTTGGTGCTGTAAAAGTGTTTACCTGCGCTAAGTCGTGGTTACATAACTGTATCCCACTGTGGGCCTGCACTAGACAAGTGGGGTCACAGCCTCAGGTGTCCTTAGATGCCCCTGAGCTTTGAAGCTGTCTGAGTGCTTCCTCACATCCCATCCCCTCAAAGACTGGGGGTGTGTAAATGTAACCTTTTATATGTAACAGAGCACAAGTACCTCCTTGCTTTGAAGTTAAAAATCAAGAACCATGTGGTTTTGTAAAACCACTTTTTTTCACTTGAACAGTTTAATCCATAAGCAACAACGAAAGCTGGCATGTAACATTCCAGGCCTGGGCTGTATGTTGAAACAAAGGCTTCAATTTGAAGGGCTAGGTCTTTGATCCTTGCCTCTGCTCAGACACTGTCCCCAGAGGCATCTTATACACAGCAGTCAGTATTTCTAGTCAGACTCTATTCCGAGCAGTCAGCCATTGCAATGCCTGGTCAAGGCTTCCATTAAGTCATTTCCCAGCAAGAGGAAGGGCGTACGTCCTGAACCATGATGCCACACATGGTTAGCTTTATAGCCACACCCTAAAACATCTTGCCATAAGTCAGCGCCCCACAAGGAATGGTGTCCTGTCACTCCTGAGCTGCTCGAGCCAGCAGCCAGAACATCAGCCCCCTCACAACAGCCCCGCTGTCTGTGCACACATGTCAAGGGCCTTCTGCATGCATCACAGGTAGCCACACTGCCCCCCATGCTGCCCGTTGGCTTGATCTGCCTGCTCCAGTTCCAAACCAGAGTACTTCCATACTGAGCTAGACAGAAGCTGCTGTCCATTGTGAGGTTGGGTCATGGCTAGACCCATCAGTATATCTGGCACTGGCCAGAGGTCCCTCTTTCCCTTCTGCACAGGGACTAGGGGTCGTGTCCTGTAGTCTGTCCTCCTGGATGGGTTCCTGGGCCATGTACATCACAGGTCCCAAAACCATTGCCAGTGGGCTAGCCGAGAAAGAAGCCCACCGCTGGAGGTACATCCCCCAACACGTGAGAGTGGGGGCCCCGTGCCACACCTCTCCTGGGATGGGCTGTCCACATCCATACCTGTGGAGGACACCTGGGTGACTCTCCTTGAAAGAGGAGCAGTTGCCTCCATTTTGGCTGAGCCTGGCCCATTTCCATGTATTGATATGTACAGAGCTGGCTGGGACCCCTTCCTTATCCCTTCAGTTGGCTTTAAGCAATGCTTATCAGTCTAGCCGAGGTGGTGATGATAGTCTTTGAAGATGGGAGGTGTGTTTACACAAACACACACACACACACACACACACACACACACACACCTTGTTCCCATGAGTGAGTCAGGATGAGGAAGGATGTGTGAGCCAGTGCTCCACATTGTCGGCTGGGGACCGAGCGAGCCTCAGGATAGAGGCTATGACTTCCTGGGGCTGGAAAGTTTACACATCAGAGCTGAAGCGCCCACCCCAAAACATAAGATACATCTCAGTTGTGTTATGCAGGTTACTCTTTCTGCATATCCTCCTCTGCATTGGCAGAGGTGATTTCAGGCCTCCTACCCAGCCCGGTTCATGGCACTCACCTACTTCCCACCATTCTCACAGTCACTCATCCTCAAGCCACTGCCTTCTTCATGAATGAATAAAACCTGGGTTCGGCCTTGGCTGGAGGCCTTGGTTCCGGATGGCATCATCGTGGCTGGACTTAGGGCCCCTCAGCTCCCCATGACTGCAAATATGCCTTAGTGTCTTTATTCTCACTGTGGGTTGCGCTGGAAGTGGTAGATCGGAATTAACTCGCTAGGATTCCAATAACTTTTCATGGGATTACAAATGCAAGCTTCCTGGGCCGTGACGAGGATGGGGAAGGGCCCTCCCTAATACCCAGCCCTCTGTAGGGTGTTTTGTCTGCACTGCTGCGATCTGTTGCCCTGTGATGCTTTCACAGACATGCCAGAGCAGTGTACGCTGCTGCCAGCTGTTTCTCAGTCAGGGAATACTGGCTCTCCGCTCCCTTCTGCAGCTGTGAGCAAAACCCAGTGGGTGCTTCTGCTTCCCCTGATTTTGCCACAGGCCCCAGCCACACTGGTGGTTAGGGTGCATGGCAGGTTAGGGTCAGTGACGTGTAGGGCTTGTGTCTATGCAACACCCCTCTTTGAGTCCTCAAAAGCAGCTTCTGCTGTGTCTGTCCTACCCCGTGTGGTGCCCCTTTTGGCCCTCTCATACCAGAGGGCGTATCAGCGTAGCTAGATGTGGTACATCCACCAAAAACCTAGCAAGCCCACATGCACCTATATTTGGCACACTGTCGTGGGTGTGCTCTTACCCAACCATACAACACCCAAGAATTTTGACAGACAAGCCAGTTCCCAGCACCTCCTCTTTGTCCATGGTCCACCCCCATGTCAGCAAAGCTTCCTTCAGACTGTGCACAGCAGCTTTCAAATCTGTAAGGTAATCAAAGGTTCACATAATATCAATACAATGAAACAGTGACACAGAGTGCGGCTTGGCCCAGGTGGCCAGGTCCTGGCCCACCAGGTCATGACACAAAGGTGGGCTATGCAAATAGCCTGGTGGTGACATCTGGAAGGTCTACTGGCTGCCCTCCCAGGTGAAGGCAAATTGGTCCTGACTGCTAGCATCAGGGTGAGATTTGACAGTCATTTGCCACAATCCATCAGGCTTTTGTATGGGCCATATGGAAGGGCTCCAT
The DNA here is from genome assembly GCA_004027595.1 of Dinomys branickii. NCBI lineage: Eukaryota > Metazoa > Chordata > Mammalia > Rodentia > Dinomyidae > Dinomys > Dinomys branickii. The sequence continues at coordinate 9,212 of PVLD010006116.1, read as the reverse complement.
GCCGGGAGTATTGTCCCTGCTTTTTCTAATTTCAAGACAGCCTGTCCAGTCTCCTCATGGCCTTCAGGCAGCTAGTACTGCTTCATGCACAAGCCCACATGACCTGCAGGGCAGTCAGTGGTGCATGATGTGGTTTTTACCATGTGAATTCATGACCAGAATTCTCTGTATACCAGTCAGTATGTCCACCGCAGTATGTATTCAGCCACTGAGGAAACATAAACATCATACAGGCCTGGGGGCAAGAATCTGACACCCAAAGTCACCAGGAACTTCCAGAGCATGATGCAGCAACCTCCATACCCTTCTCTTTTTTTTTGTCTTTTTGAGGTAGGGTCTCGCTGTGCAGTTCAGGCTGGCCTTCACCTCACTTTGTAACCCAGACAGGCCTCTAACTCGCAGTGATCCTCTTGCCTCAGCCTCCTGACTGCTGGGATTACAGGTGTGCGCCACCACACCCGGCTCTCCAACCCTTCTATGTGTGTGGTGGGTCCCATAACACGGTCGGGTTTGCCATGTGTTAGCTCTGACTCGCCTCTGGTATCTACCAATGCTAGTATACGCTGCACATTCTTTGGGGACCAGTAAATAGTTCCACATGTGGCCTCTGGTCTCCCAGGACCTCCAAGACCTGGCTCCTAACTCAGGTAAAAGGAGGCCAGTGTCACTTTTTCCTGCTTTGCCAGGGCTGCTTTGGCCTTCTGGTCCGGCCCATGAGCCGGTATTGCTGCTCAGAGTGTAACTGCCTCTAGTCAGCAATACATGCAAAGGCTGCTCGTCTGACTTATCTGCAGCTAGGCTGGAAGCCAGCAGTCCATCCAGATCTGACGCTGACCGACCTTCAGGGGCCCCACAGCTTGTCCTTGGGGGACGACCCCACACCAGGAACTCCCCTTCTTTTTCCTCCTTTGCCACTACTGTTTTTATAGATCACACCTTACCTTGGCACTTCATCTCCCGGCCTAGCCACGGCATCCACAGTATCATGGGTTGAGCAGTCTGTAAAGGGAGCTAGAAGGGATGCCACTGACCCGAACATGCCAGCTGGCCCACTCCAGGATTATGTCCTTCATGTGTGCCGTCAGGAGCTCCTCATCTGGGCAGGGCAAACATCACATAGGACAGTTATCAAGTCTAGACAGGTTGTCCAGTTGGTGACTCGCTCCAGGAGGTCACCTGGATTCTCCCAAACCAGGTGGGCCACTGCCATCAACCAATTTATCACAGTCTGATTACCTGCCTCTGGGGCTGTCCTCTGCACATCCTGCAGAACCTGTGAGGAGGGGGTGCTGGCTACGCTGGCTGTTTGGGACGTCTGTGGGCTTAACTGTGTGTTATCAGCCCCATCGTCCCACAGCCGTAACAGCCACATGGGCACTCTTTTACCCACCTTCTGCTTTAATAGCTTTGCCAGCTCCTGCAGCTCCATGGATGCACAGGTTGTGTACACTGTGTGCTGGCTAGAGATAGGTGGCCCTCCTGGTCCTCCTCCCTGGGCTAGGGGTTCTTCTATCTACATCTTTTGACAAGTGGCTGGCCTAGCATGCAAAACCAGGGGATTTTTGCAGGGGTTTTCTCCAACATGAAGACTTACACTGCTGTGGACATTTCTGCAGGAGGTGGTGCTTCCCATGCCTCACAATCTGAGCTCCACAACAGCCAGCCATTGCTCAAGGCCCTCCTCTACCTGCTGCAGTTGGTCTACTTGCTGGACAAAACCACCTATCTCTTGATTTACAGGGCAGAAGAGAATGAAGAACAGCACAAGCCACTGGCCCACCGTTTCACAGTGAGGAGGAGGAATTTGTCTGTCTATTGCTTCCAAGGCTTGCAAGACATCCCCCGACTCCAAGCAGACTGCTTCCCAGGCCTCCCAGGCCTTCCAACCTGCCAAGAAGGTGGCTACAGGTAGCCAGGGTGAGGCCAGGATTTGCTTTTCAGTCACTGCCCGGAGCTCTCCATCACTGGACACTGTTTCCACAGCTACCATGGAACCACTCACCTCAACGTCCTGCCAACTATGCCAGTTGTTGGCCTGCTTGGGGGGCCCAAGGGAAATTTTCCAGGGTGAGGTCCCAAGGTTAAAGAACGCATACGTGCAAGACATCACAACAACAGCAGGCAGCCTGGAGCAGAGCAGAGTGCAAGAGCAACCTGCGTCTTTATTGTATGATTCTTACACAGGTTGTTATATTTATAGTCTTACATAGAGCCATAACTAGCACATGCATGTTTACTCGTGCTAAGTCATGGTTACATAACCATATCCCTCTATGCACCTGCCCTAGATCATGTCCTCAGGTGTCCTTAGACACCTCTGAGCTTGGAAGGAGTCTGAGTCATTCCTCACACATTCATCTTGATTCAGGATGCAGTTAATGCCGCTTCCTCCTGGAGGATCCTCCTTATGTATTGGGTTAATAACCTTTAGTTATTATGGCCTGATCAGGCCCACAATCTCTCCAATGAATGGACGGTGAAGGCTTAAATAAATGAGACAGATGAAATGATTTCAGGGCTCCAGGAGGGTCCAACTCTTTTACAAAACTTAAGATTCTCTAGGTTAAGACCAAGACTTCCCTGGGCTTCCCATATTGATTAGGTTTTCAGATAAAAGGGCATACTGAAGAAAATGGCGGAATCTGGGCAGGACTTGGGAATCTCCTTAAGGACTTCTCCGAATAATGTTGTATGTTAATTTAGGAGAACTCTGTCAACTCCGGGAAGGCCTTCATCGCAAGAGTGAGATGCCTGCAGCTACAGTCTCCTTTTACTTAACTGGGGTTGGAGCCAAAACTCCTCAGCTGTGACCTTTTCTTGTCCTTTGAGGCCTCATGGTTTCACCCACCATTACAGGCCTCAGTAGGGACCAGTGACTCCCAGGCAATCGTGGAAAGCCAGTCGGTTAATGTAAGTCCTTCTCAGAGCTGCTTCAGAGTGGCCTCCAGCACTTATGGAAGCCATGTTGCTCCTCCATAGGGTGGTGGAGGACAGCAGATCCCTGCAACACACAAAATTACCCTTCGGATGTGGCCAAAGAGATGATTTTATGGCATCCTAGGAGCTGTACACCCATGAAGTAGGAAGGAACTGGAGCTTGCCGCAGACACATCTTTTCCTCCCCGCTCCCCTTCCCTCCCCACCTCTTCTAGCTCTCCTCCCTCTTCCTTTTCACACTCCCCCCCTCCTGCTACTCCATCTTCATTGCTAGGGACCTACCCAGGGCCTCACGCATGCAAGGCACGTGCTCTACCACTGAGCCACATCCCCCTTGCCCTTCTTCTCTGGAGAGAGACTGAGACGGAGAGCTGCCTAATGTGAGTCCATCTTCCAGACCTGGTCACCTGTGTTTGCACTGAATTAAGATCCTAGCCTTTAAAGTGAGTGCGTTGATGACTTGAGAGTCCCTGTCCTTCTTCGGGGTTCTCAGTCTAAGTCAGGTGTGTTTCCTGTCTGGGTCTGCCTTGCTTTTCAATCTTTCATCTGCAGGTTGAATATCATAAACCAGCACCTATCCCCGGCAAGCATAAGAAATGGGCTGGTTATCGTTGTTTGTGTGTTTCAGGAAGGATGACAGAAGAGAAAGTGTGTACCAGGAGGTTTCAGTCCAAATGTTGCATCAAATGCGCTTCATGTGTGTCTTTGTGTGTGTGTGTGTGTGTGTGTGTGTGTGTGTAATAGACATTGAGAGGTCTTCACTAGATTCTCCAGGTTGTTAAGCCAGAAAGAGGGAAGATCTGTCCACACAGAAAAAATCTAATGGATGCTAACTGTCCTCAGTATTCACACCCCCCCCCCGCCATCTGCTCTAAGCCTCCACCCCTCCAGCAGTCCTGAAAAGAGACTAAGAAACTTAGACCCCACTGTTTAAATTACAGGCAAACTCCCGACCTTCTGTTCTTAACACATCTTTCCACTTTATATCCATCGCAACACAACTCATCAGGTTGAAACATTATCCTTCAGGTTCCGAGGGTTCTAGCTGTACTTACACAAGTTGAATCGAGGATCTTCCCAAGACACTGTGCCAGCACATTTACTGGGTTTATCTATAGTATGTTTTGTGCCTTCTCTTTTTGCTTTGTTTTTTGTTTCTTCATTTGGTAGGTTTGGGTTTTGGTACTTTTTGTGAAGCTAGGGATGGAACGCAGGGCCTCATACATACTAGGCAAGTGCTCTGCCATGGACCCACACCCTAGCCTGTCACCCTTTGTTCGTGTGCAGATGGGCTGTGGGTGTTAATTAGGAGATTCTGGCAGATCCTCGATCATGTTACTCATGAGATGGTTCATGTTGATTTTTTCCATTAGCTTTTCATCCCAAGGGGGCTTCAGAACTTGGAATAAATACATTTGGAGCTTGCAGCCTCTTCTGCTCTGTCTTGCCCTGCTTTCTTAGCTCAGCTCAGAGGCCAAGAATGCCCTAGGGGAGCAGTTCTTAAAACTTGCTTCCACATCAGAATGGGTTGGAGGTCTCCTCAAGCTGGAGACAGAGGAACCCAGTCTTTTGTACACTTCCTGAGGCCCCAACTGATGGGGCTGCTGGTTCACATTCTGCTCCAGCAGCCAGAGGGTCTGAGGAGAACCTGGACTGGCTAAATTCTGGAGACTGAGCTCCCTGCCCTGTCACCCCAGCCCCAGCCACACCCACAGGCCTGTTCAGTTCTGCTCGCCTGGTATCCTACACTGACTTCTGCGACACCTCTTTGTCTCGGGTGTTCTGGATTTTTCTCCTGGGCTCGCCTCATTTTCAGTCTCCCTTGAAACAACTCCCATCATGCCTGCTTACATCTCAGTGGGTAAAACCACCACATGCCTGGCAATGAAGAAGCCTGGCAAGTATAGCATTCTGCCTGGCTAAAAGTGGAGGATCCTTTTCCATATAAGACAAGAACAAAGGGGCTGAAGGTGTAGCTCAGTGGTGTAGCACTTGCCTAGCACATGCAAGGTCCTGAGTTCCATCCCCAGCACCACAAAGATAAATAAGAAAATTAAACCTCAGCAGGGCATGACGGTGCCCACCTGTAATCTTACTATTCTGGGAGGCTGAGGCAGGATCACAAATTCCAAATTCATGCCCAGCTTGGGCAGCTTACCAATTTACAGTGACTGTCTCCAAAAAAAAAGAAAAGAAAATGGCTGGGAATGTGGCTCAGAACAAAACAAAAGGAACCAGGCATGGTGGCACACACCTGTAATCCTACCACTTGGGAGGCTGAGGCAGGAGGATCACCATGAGTTCAAGGTCAGCCTGGACTACATAGTGAGACCCTATCTCAAAAAAAAAAAAAAAAAAAGAGAACAAAAGAAAAGAAAAAGAGGGAGACTTCTTTAAAAGAAGAAAATAAAGGATCAAAAGGTCCTGGTAGAGGAAAAGATCCTTTTATTGTTGTGGCTGGAAGAAAGAGTAGAGAATGTGTGACGGGCAACAGGGACGAGGACCTGGCGGGGTCACCAGTGCCCCAGCTCAGTACAGGGACTGCAGGAGAAGGTGCCGCCCCGAGTCTTTCCCCAGGCCCGATCAGTCCTGCCAGGGAGAATTCTGAACTCAGCTCCGCAGCAGAGGATACTTCCGGAAGGACTTCTGTTAATCATCGTGCTGGACCCTCCCGCCCAGGGAAGAGGAAACTCAGCTTGCCAGGCAGGTGAGCACGGAGGAGAGACTGCAGCTCTGTCTCATTACCCTGGGAGCCGCCATCTGAGGAAGGCGTGAGCCCCTTGTCCCTGCAGTGCACAGGTCCGCACCTGCGCCCGTGGGTGCTGCTGAGGGTAACGTGAGGGCAGCCCTGCAAGCCCATTTCATCTCCCAAGTTGTTGGTCTGTATTCCATTTCTGTCTGGGGCAACAGGCCCCAAGAATGAGGTGCCACAGATGAAAAGAAAAACGAGAGAGAGTGATGGGGTCAGGGGGCTGTGGCCTCTCAGGCTGAAGCCCTGGTCACCATTTTCAGTTACCTTTTACTGAGGAAGAACGAAAGAAGCAGCAGGGCAAATGGGAGGATATCAGCAGGTTTAGCGAGGACAGTACAACTCAGTCATCACAGGAATGAGACTTGACCTAGTTCGCCATCGTGTTATCATTCCTCCGGGCCTATCTCAGCAAAGCATCTAGTGCTGTCGGAGGCTTTCCACAGGGACACAGGTGCCGCAGCCACTTCCTTTTCACCAGTGCTGTGGCTAGGCTTCCTCCGGAACCAGTGATACGGCTTGGTCAGGCCGGAGGTAATACACTGGAAGATTAACTACAGAATGTCCTTCTCCACACCAAGTGAGCCCGCTTCCCACCAGGCCAGTAGCAGTAACGAACCTGAGGGCCCGGGCTGTGGCTTCTCTGTGGTACAGCGCTTGCCTAGCTTGTACCAGACCCTGGGTTCCACCCCCAACATCACACACACACACACAAATTTTACAGCACGTGTAAAGAATGAACAAACAAGGCAAGGCAGAGACCACTGGCCAGGCTTTTATGGAAGCAACAAGGCATATGGTCTTAAAACCTGGGTGCAGGCAGGCAGAGGGCCATAAGGCCATCTGTAAGGAACAGCCTTTTTTTAATAGGGATTGAAAGAAGGCCGGGGACATTAAGCAGGAAGATGGTCACTGATATATATATATATATATATATATATATATATTTATTTATTTATTTATTTTTTTTGTACCAGGAATCAAACTCAGGACCTCACATTTGCCAGGCCAGCACTGCACCGCTGAGCTATATCCCCACCCCAGGAAGATGTTAATAAATAACAGTGCTCGGAGTTCTCTGGCTGTCTTGCACTTCGGTGGACAAAGTCTTTAAGGGATCTGTTGTACATCTGGGGGTATCTCCAGGTCTCGGGGGAACCTGCAAAAGTCCATGCCCCGTGTATCTCTTCTCTTCCCCACTGAGAACAATACCTCTGCGGGCAGACAGGTTAGGTGCTGGCAGAGCCATGTCCGATTTGAGCCTTCCCTTCCCATCCTTTTGTTATTATAAACAAAAAGGAAAAAGAAGAAGGAAAAGGGAAATGGGCACCAGTTCTCATGGCTGCTCCCTGCGGGCCACAGGGGCTGAGTGTGCAGCCGAGCGGGAAGGAAAACCGTGGGGAACTGCTTTATATGGGGTGGGGAGCAACAGCTGCCCGTGAGTGATCATGTGAATGCAGTCTTGTAAGTACGGTGCAGCTGCAGCGTGTCTGAAAAGAGCGGCAGAACAGAGGAAGAGGTTATACAGATCAACGGTCCTGCTAAGAGGAGCCGAGTGTGACACCAGGTCAAATTGGAGCAAACTGATCTAATAAAACAGGTGAAATTACAGGATATATAATTTGCTTGGTCTTTTCTTTTGAGACAGGGTCTCACTCTGCAGTTAAGGCTGGTCTTCAACTCACTTTGTAGCCCAGGCTGGCCTCAAACTCGCAATGATTCTCCTGCCTCAGCCTCCCAAGTGCTGGGATTACAGGCGTACACCACCACACCCAGCTACAGGATATATAGTGGCAGGGCATTTAGGTATTTTCTGGGATTTTGGTCAGCCTGAGGGATGCGGGGGAGATTATCTGCGACTTCCACTAAGCGGGGAGGTCAGGCGAATTGTCAGCCAGGAACAGTTTTATTCTAGACCGGTGAATCCACTGTGGAGGTTCTTGTAAACAGCCAGCCACTGGAGAGCTATAGGAGACTCTGAAAGGTCCTTTCCGGTTTGCCTGTAGGGATCGGAGGTTTAAATCTTCAATCAAAACGAATTTATTCGCCAGGTTATCATTGTACCAGCAAGTGTCAGAAGGCAGGAGAGGATTAGCAACACAGAATTTCTTTTCAGACCTGTTGTAAAACTGGCATAAATCTCCAGTAGGGCTTGTCCCTGGACTCAGGCTTGGCCCAAGCAGGAAGTTGCACCTGTACAGAAGGTCATACAGACTATCCAATAGGCTCTCTAGGAATAGAGAGAACCCTTTTTTTTTTTTTTTTTTTTTTTTTTTTTTGAGACAGGGTCTTGCTGTGCAGTTTAGGCTGGGCTTGAGCTCACTTTGTAGCCTAAGCTGGTCTCAAACTCACAACGATCCTCCTGCCTCAGCTTCCCAAGTGCTGGGATTACAGGTGTGTGCCACCACACCCAGCACTACAGAGAACTCTTAAAAGAGCTGCTAGAGAAGAAAGACCCAGTCTTTGTAAAACTGGAGTGTAAATTTAGTAAAATGGGCTTTAGATAAACTGTTAGCTTTTTCTACTTTACAGGTACACTGAGGTCAATAGGAAATATGCACATTCCATTGGATCCCTAGCGATTTAGACACCTTCCAGGTAATTTGACTGGTAAAAGCTGGGCCATTATCTGATTGAATGGAGCTGGTCAGGCCAGATCAAGGGATCATATCAGTTAGGAGAGAATTGGTGACTGCTGAGACTTTGAACTGCTAGGAAAACCCTCCACCTGCTCAGAGAGGTTTTCAACCCAGATTAAAAGATACCTAACTTTTGTACCTGTGGCGTATGGGTGAAGTCAGCCTGCCAGTCCTGAGGAGGGGAGGAGCCTCTTGCCTGGTGTATGAGAAGGGGACTTCAGGGCGCCCTGAGGCCGGGGTACCTGGCAGTCAGAGCACTGAGACGTAATAGTCTTCAGGAGGGTCTTCCAGGAAAGAAAGCAAACAAGAGGCTCAGGTAGATGGGCTGGGGGTTCATAACCCCTGAAAATTATCACGGAGAGATAAAAGGAGAGTGGGGGCCTGTGAGACAGGCAGGAAGAATCTTCCCCGATCTGAGAGCCAGCTGTCCTCTGGGGGGTAGTTGTGGAGCTGTTGACGCTCAGAGGGGGAATAGGTGGGAGTGAGGCAAGAAGGAGCAAAGTATTGCCCCTTTAGAGAAGGTGGGAGAGATTAGCTCCCTTTGAGGTTTTATCTACAAAGGCACTTTTAACAACTATGAGATCTGAGAGTCTTCAGCGCCCCCTACAAAGAAGTGCGGCCCCTGTGTTGGCAGAAGGGCTGCCTGGAGAAGGGCCTTGATGTACAATAACTGAGGATCTTTGAAGTGTGAGATGAATACACAATTCTCAGACAAAGAAATACAAATGGCAAATAAATACATGAGAAAATGTTCCACATCCTTAGTCATTCGAGAAATGCAAATAAAAACAACGTCGAGATTTCATCTCACCCCAGTAAGACTGGCCAGTATGAAAAAGTCATCCAATAACAGATGCTGGCGAGGCTGTGGAGAAATAGGGACTCTA
>PVLD010006115.1:73051-104119 GCA_004027595.1 Dinomys branickii | reverse complement strand
TGGTGGTGGTGGTGAGGATGGTGATAGTGATGCTGGTGGTGGTGGTGAGGATGGTGATAGTGATGCTGGTGGTGGTGGTGAGGATGGTGATAGTGATGCTGGTGGTGGTGGTGAGGATGGCCATAGTGGTGATGAGGGTAGCGGTGATAGTGATGGGAACGAGAATAACAGCACGTTGGTTGAGGGTGATAGTGATGACAGTGATGATGAGGGTGAGAGATCAGGCTGGGGGATGATGGTGGTTGTCATGGTGATATCAGTGTTGAGGATGATGATAGTGGTGATGAAGATCATGGTGTGGTCATGAGGACTCAGCACTAGTTAGTGGTTCTTAATTAATGGCTGAGTTGCTCTGGAAGAATGGCAGAGCAAAATCCATTCAGGCTTGACAAGTGGAGGAAAAGACTTCTGTGCACTTCCTCTCTCTGGTCTGTGGTCACCAAACCCTCTACTCCTGCACACGAGCCTGAGTGTCTGTCATGTGGCCCTTATGTCAGAAGGAAGGATGGAAGCATTGCCCATTTGCTAAGTGAGAAACTCATCTGTTTTGTTGTTGTTGTTGTTTTCTGAGACAGGCTCTCCTATGTAGTTCAGGCTGCCCTGGAACTCACTGTGGAGCCCAGCTGCCCTCCAACTCCCAGTAACCCTCCTGCCTCAGCCTCCCAAGTGCTGGGATAAGAGATATACGTCACCATTCTAAGCTAGCTCATTTGCTTTGTCTCACTTGGACTTTAAGATGAAGTCAGCCTCTTTACCTCCATTTCACAGATAGGGACAGAGTCACCACAGGGTCACACAGCTAATGCCATAAGGAGCGGGACAGCTTATGGTGGGAGAATGAGTTGGAATTCAAGTGTTTCTGTTTTCAAAGTCCCACATCCTTCCTGGCATCACACCTTGCCCTTCGTTCTCCTCTCAGGTCTTTGTGGCATTTTGTTGTTTGTTTATTTTGAAACATGTTCTTGCTCTCTTGCTCAGGCTGGCTTCCCACCTGAGACTCTCCCTCCTCAGCCTCCCAAGTAGCTGGGACTACAGGTGTGTGTTACTGTGCCCAGATTTTGTTTTGTTTTAAGTTTGGCTTACTTGTGTGTGTGTGTGTGTGTGTGTGTGTGTGTGTGTCTGTGCAGTTCAGGCTGGCCTTGAGCTCACTTTGTAGCCCAGGCTGGTCTTGAACTTGTGACGATTCTCCTGCCTCAGCCTCCCAAATGCTGGGATTACAGGAGTGTGCCTCCGCACCTGGCTGGCTTACTTTTCTGTTGAATCAAGCACTAGCTACCAGTTACACCTACATTTTTTTACCCCCTGTCCCCATACTGGGAATTAAGCTTAGGGCCTTGCATATGCTGAGCAAGGGCCCTACCACTGAGCTACATCTCTAGTTCCTGCCTTTGCATTTAAATAGTCTATTTTTTTTTTTTTTTTTTTTTTGCCTTTTTGAGACAGGATTTCACTGTGCAGCTCAGGCTGGCCTTGAACTCATTTTGTAGCCCAGGTGGGCCTCGAATTTACAGGATCCTTTTTTTTTTTTTTTTTTTGGCGGTACTGGGGATCGAACTCAGGACCCTGCACTTGCTAGGTAGGTGCTTATTCCACTGAGCTATATCCCCAGCCCTACAGGATCCTAATGCCTCCACCTCTTCAGTGCTGGGATTACAATCGTACACTACCACACTCGTGTCTTTTTTTGGGGGGGACCAGAAATTGAATTCAGGACCTCACATTTGCCAGGCAGGCACTGTGCCACTGAACTATATCCTATATTTCAGCTGAAATTAAGTTTCTAATTTAACTGTACCGGGTTTGCAGTGGCTGTATCTCAGTGGTGGAGTCCTTGCTTAGCATGAGCAGAGTCCTTTGTTTAAGGGTTCCATTCCAAGAACCTCAAGAAAAGGATGGATGGAAGGAGAGAAGGAAAGAATTCAAACTATACATAGGTTTCTGTTAAAGCTCCCCAAATTTTGTTTCCTGTTATTCAGTGTAAAAATGTTAGCCATGAAGCAAGGCAGACACCTTTAGAGGAAGCTACATTTATGGGAGAGAAAGCTGCTGCCTCTTTAAAAGGTGGTTAATGCAACTTCAACATTGTTCTTCCTATTTGTTTCAGCTAAAACTCTGGAAAAACTTAGGATCCAGGCAGGGTCACCAAGTCTGGTTGCCTTAAGCAACCTAGAGTAAACCAGGCTATCGTAATGCTGAGCGAGGGCTGGGGATATAGCTCAGTGGAATAAGCGCTTGCCTAGCAAGCGCAGGGTCCTGAGTTCGATCCCCAGTACCGCAAAAACAAACAAACAAACAAAAAAAAAGTAAAATAAAAAGATGGACGTAATGCTGAGCGAAGTGTGCTCAGAAATGTGTCTGCCATCCTTGGTTTCTGAACATGTGATCTGTGAAATTAAACTGAGCATGCTCAGAAACGTGCCCATGTCCGACACCCTTTCCTATATGAATACGGATGCACTCCCTGCCTAAAATCCTCATCTTCCTTTGTCCAGGGCAAGCATTATTTTGCGATAACCCCAGTGCTCTCCTCATCTACTGCAGATAATAAATCTTTCTCTACTCTTTTATCACTGCTTTGTGCACTTATCAAAATGTGAACTCATTACATTTGGTTATAAAATGAGAACTCTCTCGTGTAAACTTGTTTCATGGCCCATATAAATAAAAAAAACCAGTCTGTGTGGATACCAAGCATGAAATAAAGGCCAGGTGTCGTGGTGGCCCATACCTGTAATCCCAGCACTCTGGAGGCTGAGGCAGGAGGATCGTTGTGAGTTCTAGACCAGCCTGGGCTAGAAGTGAGTTCAAGGCCAGTCTAAATTACATAGTGAGACCCTGTCTCAAAAAAGATAAAAAAAAAAAAAAAAAGAGAAAGTATCAAACATGGCCAGGCATGGAGGCACATGCCTATAATCCCAGCACTCAGGAAGCTGAGGCAGGAGGATTGCCATGCATTAAAGGCCAACCTGAACTACATAGCAAGACCTTGCCTCAAAAAAAAAAAAAAAAAGGAAAGAAAAAAAGCAATCAGACATTTGTTGATCATAAAGCATGGCTGGAACAAGGAATCAGAGGCTGGGCCTGCAGGGGCCTAATGGGTGACTAAACGCAGGGTAGAGGCTGGCCCCTGCTCAGCTCTGCACACAGGCGTGTCAATCACTGAAGGAGCGTGTGCATTACAGGTTTATTTTGCTTTCGTTTTTTGCTTTTTTGAGACATGATCTTGCTATGCGGTACAGGCTGGCCTTGAACTCACAGTACTCCTCCTGCTTCAGCCTCTCAAGTCCTGGGCCTGGCCCTTTACAAGTTTCTAACCTTCAATTTAGTGACCCTATCAAATCCACTTCAAGACTGAGAACATTAATATAAGAGTAAAGTCATTTCCAGGGTTGGCAAGGGTCTCACTTTGCCAGCTTTTACAGTGTTCAGGGTCAGGGCCCAGACCCTCTGGAGCAATGTCTAGAAGCCTCAAATCATTGTCCTAAAGCTGCAATCAAGGCTGCCTCTAAAGGGAAAGCAGAGCTCCCAGACCGCATGCTCAGGGCGCAGCTTCCCCAGGCTGAGACTGAGACGGCCCCTCAAGCGAGAGAGCTCTCCAGGACCTGAAGACCCAGTCCTGAGATAACGATCACACAGACCTCACGACCAGGACCAGGACCAGGACCAGGACCAGGACCAGGACCAGGCTGCCAGCTGTGCAAACTCCGCACCTGTGCCTTTGTTCCTCTTTTCTGTAAAACCCCAGAGCTGGCTCCAGCCCCTCGAAGACAGGTCTTGAACCTCTTTCTCTGTGCTTCCCAGCGCAGCCACATTGACTCCAGCCCCTCTCCCACGCTTCCCCACTGCTCGGGTCCTTGACTGACTCTGGGATGTGGCGGGTGGTCAGGCCCGGTCGCCGGGATCCCCAGAGCTGGGGTTTTGGCCCCAGAACCTCAGTAACATGGCCGGTGTGGGGAGAGGGATGAGCCCTAGTGCATGGCCCGTGATCCCCTCATGCGTCACCTCCTGTAGACTCACCACAGTCGCGTCCTAGAACTCAGCCTTTGGTCACTGGGCAGGGATCAGCAAACTACTAGAAAGGGCCAGAGAGTTTCCGTCACAGTGACGCAGCACTGTCGTTTCGGAGGGAAGACAGCCGTGGACAGCATGCGAGCAGAGCGCTGCAGTACCCCTTTATAGAAACAGCGAGGGTCAAGTTTGCCCATACTGTTCTTTTTCCTTTGCTGGTCCTTTCTGGAGCTAAAGTACCTTTAGGTTTGTTTTTTTTTTCCCCAGTACTGGGGATCAAATTCAGGACCTTGCGCTTGCCAGGCAGGTGCTTATTCCACTGAGCTGTATCCCCAGCCCCTATTTAGGTTTTTGGAATAACTGCTTTGCCTAAGTTCACAATGAGCTTGAGTCATTTCTCTTTGGTTTGTTTTCTTTTTTAGACAGGACCTCACTATGTAGCCCAGGTTGGTCTCGAACTTGTGATCATCCTCCTGCCTCAGGCTCCCGAGTGCTGGGGTGACAGATGTGCACCACCATGCCCGGCAAGCTTTTGTTATTTGTGAACTCAAAGAAGGCTAGTGATACCGAGACATTTCCACTGAAAAGGATGTGTGTGCAGAGGGGAGAGTTTCTGTCCCACGGCAGCATTGGGTGGCCTGTAGCATGAATGAGACAGCGTTAGAGTGGAGCAGGACAGTCCAGATTCTGCATTTCCTTGCTGTGGATTTGCACAAGGAATTTAATCAATGCTTCAGAAAAAGAAAGAAAGACAGGAAGGAGAAAGAAAGAAAAGATGATAATATCATTGCTTGGCTATCTCAGGAAGATTAAAGTAGATGGGACTGTGCTCTTAAAGTGGTGTTTGGGGCTAGGAATAGACCTCAGTGGTAGAACACTTGCTGAGCATGCGTGAGGGCCTGGGTTTAATTCCCGCTGGATATATGGCAGTGTGTTACATCAAGCAGTAACTCTATAAGTATATAACACTGCTCTAAAAGGTGAGAGAAGAACACAGTAATCAAAGTGAGGCATGGATCCCAGAGCTACACAGTCTGGATTTATTTTATTTATTTATGTTTTGTTTTGCTTGAGATAGGGTCTCAGTATGCAATGCAGGTTGGCCTTGAACTCGCTTATGTAGCCTAGGCTGGCCTCGAACTCATGGTTATCCTCCTGCCTCAGCCTCCGGAGTGCTGGGGTTACAAGCGTGTGCCACCATGGCCAGTCACAGTTTAGATTTAAGTTACTTCTCTACCACATGTAACTGTGTGGCTTTGGAGAAGCCTTGTGAAAGTCCTGAGCCTCGACTTCTTCGGTAGAAGTGGGACAGTGACGACATCTACTTTGTTAGTTTTCTTTTCTTTTTGGCATGGAGGATTAAGCCAGGGTCTTTGCACTGAGTTGTATCTCAGCCTTTTTAAAATTGTGAGAGCTGGGCATGGTGGCACATGCCTGTAATCCCAGCACTCGGGAGGCTGAGGCAGGCGGATCGTTGTAAGTTCGAGGCCAGCCTGGGCTACAAAGTAAGCTCAAGCCTAGCCTGAATTGCACAAGGAGACCCTGTCTCAAAAAGAAAACAAAAATTAAAATTGTGAGACAGGACTTGCTGTGTCACCCAGAATAGACCCCAACTTGCAATCCTCCTGCCTCAGTCTCCCAAGTAGCTGGGATTACAGACATGTACCACCTCACTGGCTTACCTCCATCAGGTCACATGAACATTGAAGACATTGTCCGATAGGTGCTAACACACCCTCCCTAGCACCTGGTGGACACTTGACAAATGGTAGCAGAGTTAAGTGTACTGGGCATGAATGCTTGTGAGAGTCCTCCTCAGGGCTGGGAGGACCTAAGCAGGGTGCTGCGTGGTCGAGCATTTGCAAACATCAGATACTATTTGTTTTGTTTTTTGAGACAGGGTCTCACTATGCCATTCAGGCTTGAGCTCACCATAGCCCAGGCTGACCTCAAATTCATGGCGATCCTCAGCCTCCCGAGTACTGAGATTATAGGTGTACAGCACTGTGCTTGGCTGCAAACATCAGATATTGTTTTAAAGTCTTCTCCAGACCAAATGCAGTGGTACCTGTCTGTAATCCTAGCTACCTAGGAGGCCGAGTCAGGAGGATCACAAGCTCAAGGCCAGCCTGGGCAGCTTACCAAGGTGCCATTTTATTTTATTTTTTAGATATAAACCATAACATTTTATTTGGGGAATTTTCTATTACTATGTTTCCAAGTTGCTTATCCTCCACCTCTATGTTGTCTAATCTATGAATCTATGCAGTACATATTTTTCAGATGTCAGTTTCACTTTTTTTTAAATCATCCACATCTCATTAGGTTTATATTTTCCTTTAAATACTTGAACATGGCATAATGAGTCCTTTAGTGTCCTGATTGGTGAACATCTTCATCTCCAAATTTTGCTCTTGGTTATCAGTCCCTTTTTTCTGTTCAGGGCCCTCTGTAGTAACTTCTTAATTCAATGCAGGATGTTATAAATGTCCTATTACTGTGTATCTGAATGTTGTAGTCTTCTTTAAGAGCAGTGAGCTTTATTCTGGAAGGCAAGATGAACAAGGCCCTATTTCAAAATGACATTTAAGCCAGGTGTGGTGGTGCACACGTGTAGTCCCAGCACTTGGGAGGCTGAGGCAGGAGGATTGCTGCAAATTCAAGGCCAGCCTGGCTTACATCATGAGTTCAAGGCCAACATGAACTACAAGGGTCAGAAAGAGTTCCAGAGCTTTCTACTGACCGTGGGCCTCAGACAGAACCAAGGATGGGCCCAGCAGAGGTCCAGGGGGCTGGGGACACAGCCACTTACTCTGCCTTGTGCTTCCGGTAGCGTTGGAGGTCCCGCTCTGCCAGGACAGCCCTCTTCACAAACACCGCCAGGGCACTCCAACTGGCCAGGATGATGGCCACTTCCAGCAGGTTCCACTTGCTGTGGAAATAGCCCCACTTCTGCTTCCGCACACGCTGGCCCTGGGAAGGAAAGAGCCGAGGTTCTGCCCAGGTCTGTGGCCAGAACACCCCACATATATACAGCGGAGGCTCCTCTCCCTCCAGGAGGGCTATGCATCCTAGGCTGGCCTCCATTCCACAGGAATCCTCCTGCCCCAGCCTCCCCAGTGCTGGGGTTATAGGCATGCACCACCACACCCAGCTTTCTCCCGCTATTTTAAAAGTAGGAAACTCATATAAGCAACAGAAATACCACTCGCCTTTTCAAAAGGGTGTGGGCACTGGGCGCCATCTTAATGCCCCAGCTTCTGAAGAGCCCTCCGTTCAGCAGCCACAGGACCAGCTCTCCCTCCCCCGGCCCTCAGTGCCCTCTAGGGTGTGGGTGTGAGAGGAACCAGCCTCAGGCCTTGCAGCTCTGAGGTCTGAGGACCGAACTCCTCAGGCAGAGCCCTTCCACTCCTCCTCCAGCCACACCGGAAGTGGGAGGGAGAGGAAGGGGCGCCCACCCCGGCCCACGTGCCCACCTGCACCACCATGTAGTAGAGGAGGAAGGCGAAGTACAGGAGCTCAGCCACCACCACAAAGGGGTGCCAACCGTCAGTGAGGGGGGATAGGCGGAGGCTGTGCAGGGCCACGTGGGTGAAGAAGGTTCCTGGGGAGCAGAGTGCGGCCGGTCACCCGGGTCCCCTTGTGCTGGGAGCCCTGGCTGTGACTTTCAAGCCGGAGCCCTCCTGAGAGCTGGTGCTGCTGGGAGAGGACCAGGGTTCTCAGACACAAAGGCTCAAGGGCCTGAGGGTGGACACAAGGGGGACACAAGAGCAGTGTCACCCTGGAAAGGACACAAGTGGAGGATCAGGGCCGCATGGTATGTGGTGCCCTGGAGCCCCCCACCCCCACCTCCAAGACATCTATGGTCCTTATGTGCTTCCAGAGTGCACTAAGAACAGATTTTAGCCAGGTATGGTGGCATATGCCTGTAATCCCAGCACTGGGGAGGCTGAGGCAGGAGGATTGCTGTGAGTTCAAGGCCAGCCTGGGCTACAAAGTGAGCTCAAGGCCAGCCTGAACTACATAGCAAGACCTTGTCTCAAAAAGACAAAAAAAAAAAGAACAAATTTTTAAAAAGGACTTCACCAGAAGCTGGTTCATCTCACTGTCAATATGCCTAAGCATTCAGACTTCTCTACAATAACTTTTCATCTGTTTCCTTATTTTCTGGAATTGTAATGATTTCTGGAGTGATAACGTTTCAAATCATTTTGACAATAAGGCTTAAGACAAAGCAAAAAAAAAAAAAAAAAAAAAAAGACAAAGCCAGCCTTAAGGTAACCGAAGGAAATGACAGAAGCCACCTAAGTCCCTGACAATGTCAGTGATTTGGGAATCAACAAGGCCAGGAACCCACTCCGGACCTCTTCTGGTGGAAACACAATTCAGTCCGATGTGGTTTTTGGACAAGTTATTTTAAAACTTCTTCCTTGAAGAGCCAAAAGGAAACTGGGCATGGTTGTATGTGCTCAGGATCCCAGCACTGGGGAGGCTGAAGCAGGAGGCTTGCTATGAGTTTGAGGCCAGCCTGGGCTACATAGTGAGTTCAAAGCCAGTCTGGAATACATAGCAAGACCCTGTCTCAGAAAAATCACAAAAAAAAGAAAGAGGGAAGAAAAAAGGAAAGAAAGAGAAAGGAAGGAAAGAGGGAAGGAAGGAAGGGAAAGAAAGAGATAGAGAAACAAAGGGCGGGGAAAGACCCAAAAGGGCAGCAAAAAGGAATAGGAGATCAAAGGATGTAAAAATAATCTAAAGCAAGATTTGAAAGATGAGACTGACGTTGACAAAGGACTGTAGGAGATGAAAGCCACTTACCACTCCAAATTTTGTTTATTTGGCACAGTCTCGGGGACCAAACCTTACTTGCACTAAGGACATTTTTATTTATTATCTATTTCTTTCTTTTTGGTACCAGGAATCGAACTCATGACCTTGGGCTTGCCAGGCAAGCGCTTATGCCACTGAGTTATATCCCTGGCCCCTAAGGCTATTTCTTAGCTTGAATTCTTATTTATTTATTTATTTATTTATTTTGTCTTTTTGAGACAGGGTCTCGCTATGCAGTTCGGGCTGGCCTTGAGCTCACTTTGTAGCCCAGGCTGGTCTCAAACTTGAAATGATCCTCCTGCCTCAGCCTCCTGAGTGCTGGGATTATAGGCATGTGCCACCACGCCCGGCTTGACTTCTTTTTTAATTGTTAATTTTTTCTTTGTCCTGGGAATCAAACTCAGGACCTTGCACTTGCCAGGCAGGGGCTGTGCGCTATGTCTCTAGCCCTTGACTTCTTTTTTAATGCACAAAGATACATTTACTTTATAATTAAAATGTAATTACATATTTTTTTAAATGTTCGGGTTTTAGCTGGGCATGGTGACACACACCTAAAATCCCAGCACTTGGAAGGCTGAGGTAGGAGGATCACCATGAGTTTAAGGCCATCCTGAGCTACAGTGTGTTCAAGGCCGGCCTGTACCACATAGTGAGACCCTGTTGCAAAGACACAAAACAAAACAAATTTCAGGGTTTAATGCAAGGATGCTCAGTTTTAGACTGGTTGAACATTAGCTAAACAGACCATAAGTTGATGGCTTTTAGTAGCTTGTGGTTATCATTTTATCTACTCATTCCTTTCCTGTGGTCCTGGGAAGGGAACCCAGAGCCTCCGGATGCTAGGCCAGTACCCTCCTGAGCTATACTTTAGCTTCACTGTTTGTTTGTTTGTTTGTTTTGAGAAAAGATCTTGTTCTGTTGTCCAGGTAGGCCTCCAACTTGTGATCCTGATCCTCTTTTTTTTTTTTTTTGTAGTCTGTCTGAGACAGGGTCTTGCTATGCAGTTCAGGCTGGCCTAGAGCTCACTTTCTAGCCCAGGCTGGTCTCAAACTCACAGTGATCCTCCTGCCTCAGCCTGCTGAGTGCTGGGATTACAGGAGTGCACCACCACCCCCAGCCATGATCCTGATCCTCTTGCCTGGGCCTCCCAGTAGCTGAAATTACAGGCTCTGAGTGTGAGTGTGTGTGTGTGTGTGTGTGTGTGTGTGTGTGTATGAGGCATTTCTGCTGTGGATCAGTGTGCGGGGCTGTAAATTGTCTTTTAGGTGATGCTAATGTTACCAGGTCATCCCCTCCTCAGATGCTCACCCCACCTGCAGTACAGTGGGGCGCTCAGGCGAAGGAGATGGATAAGCTGCCCACAGACTGAGGACTCGGAGCCCCTGGAAGGGAGGGCTGGGTAGTGCCCACACCTTGGTTTGGGGGCTCAGGGATGCCAGCTGCAGGGAGAACCACCCCAGCCCCTCATTTCCCAAACAGCTCTTTGCCCTGGATCCCTGGACCTGTGCATCCCCCCACTCCTGGCCCTGGTGGCAGGGGTTTCAGGGTGAGGGGCTCACCCAGGCCGCTGGTCTCCAGCATGAGTGTGACGACGCAGTACAGGTTGACATTGGCATTGTAGACGGTGAACTCCACAAACACAGCCCTGGTCAGGGTGTCCAGCCAGATGTGGTCAAAGAGATACTGAAGAACTCTATGGGAAAGAGGGGTGCTTGGGGCGCCTCTGTCCTGTGAAGGGTCGTTGTCCCACAATCTTTGGACAAACCCAGGGCTTCCTGTCTCAAACGCCCTCGGAATGATTCTGAGTCTGCCAGCTCTCCCACAGAATGCAGAGGAGCCTGTCTCAGCCCTGTTTTGAAGGTTTTGTCCACCCCACAAGGACACCAACAAATGGCTTCACGTTGCTGCAAAAGAACTGGGTCAGTCTCACCTTGATGCATTTTGGCACTCAGTCCCTAAAGGGACCGTGTAGCCTCCCCCGGGGTACAGAGCGAGCTTGCCCCATGTTGGGTACCCTTGACGCTGGCTCTGGCTCTGGTAGTGCCAGGCTGGGGGGAAGCGGTCATTGCTACTGAGGGCAGAGGCATTCCAATCTTCCCCATAGTCAGCCCAGTCTTCTTCGTCCAGGGAGTATGGTGCACGGCATCCACTCAGAGAACCCTGCAGCTGTAGGGCCAGGGGGCAGGAGCTTCCCCGGACCCTCACTTGGCGAATGTGGGCACTGCCAACCAGCTTGGAGTTCCCATCCGTGATGAAGCCTGTGGAAGAGAACCAGGAGGGCAAGTCCACATGCAAAACCACTCTAGTGCTTTCCGAGCTCCTGGCCTGGATGCAAATGTGAAGTCAGCGAACCTGTTACAGAGATAGCTGGGAGGTGGCCATGCCCAGCTCCATCAACCCAGCACCTCGCTGTCTCTCCACCCGGGACTTGCCCTGCCCCCAGAGCCTGTCTGGGTGCATCTATGCCTCCTCTGGACCCTCCCATCCAAGGGGTCACCGTGCCCAGCCAGGCGCCTTGTCCTTGTCTTTCACACCACCTCTTCTCTCTGTCACCACTGTTCCTGTCCTCTTGTCACCCCCCCATGTCTCCCCAGCTTCCTAAGTGGCCCACCCTGCGCTCAGCTCTGCTGCCTCCAGAGCGATGCTTCCCTTTCCACACCGTTTCTTCTCAGCATACACTCGCCGCACCTGATGTTTACAGTCCTCTGGGGGCAGGTGCGTGTCCTTAGCACATCTTTTTTTTTGGTACTGAGAATTGAACTCAGGGCTTCTTGCTTTCAAGGCAGGCACAGTGCACTGAGCTACATCCCTGGCCCCACTTAGCACATCTTAATTCCTTTATTCCCCTTCTCCTCCTCCTTCCCATTGGCAAAAGGTCTTTTTCCCTGTTTCCCTGTTTTATTTTGTTTTCTAAATTATGCCTACTTTGGGTTTCTCATAGTAGAGAAGGTATGTGTTATTTAAACCGTGCATCTGATTCATTTCACTGGTGCGGCACCGATTCTCCCACAGACGGATGACTCCTGCAAATGGCAGGTGGAAACGTCCTTCCTCCAGGGCAGGGTGTGAACTTCTGAGCTCCTTCACACTCTGCCCTCTCTCTCCTCCTGTGCTTCGCATCATCCCCCACTCAGACTCTGCACCTCGGCCCCTCGGGATGCTTCGCGGTCCAAGAGCCTGCCTGGTTCTGCCGGCCAATTCCTGCTGGCCGCTGGCTCACAGGATGCTCACCACGCTGCGTGGCACACAGCTTTCTGAGCGCCTCTCCTTCGCAGCCTGGGCTCCCGAGGCTAAGACCTGATTGGGACCCACACCTGCTCCCAGAGAGTGGCGCACACGGGCCATGTACCTGGGTGTGGACCATACAGGTTGTTCATGAGGGTGCTGTTGGCCCATCTGAAGAACTCTGGGAAGCCCAGCACATTGGTAAAGCCTCTGGTGAAGCTGCGCTCCAGGTGCCTGTGGAAGTGGTAGGCACTTGGGTCCCTCTGGCCGTATGCCACCAGCAGCAGCATCCACAGGAAGCCCAGATACACTGCAAAGGATGCAGAGCGTGCCCTTCAGGAGGGAGCCTTGCCTGCCCCTAGTCCAGGACAGGAAGTGGAGTGGCCTGCCCTGGCTGCCTGGTAACCATGCAGCTGGTCCTTACAGAGACCACAGACCTACTGTCTGGGTTCAAATCCCAGCCCTACCATTTCCCATCCATGTGCCTTTTGCAAGTGCCCCTCACTGGCTCTTCATCTGTGAAACTTGGATAATAATTGTGTGACATGAGATTGTGAAGAGGGATGAGTTACCAGTACTTGTAAAGCACCCAGAACAGAGACTATCCAGCGTTTGTGTTCTCCAGTCCCCTGGTACTAGAAATTGGATCAGGGTCTTTACACTGATTGCATCCCCAGCCCTCTCCTTCAAAAAAAAATTTTGTTTGATAACAGGAATCGAATTCATGACCTCGCACTTACCAGGCAGGTGCTGGGCCTACTGAGCTATTTCCCCAGCAAAAATGTTTTATTTTGAGACAGGGTTTTGTTCAATCATTAAATTGCCCAGGCTGGACTCACACTTGGAGATCCTCCTGCCTCAGCCTCCTAGAATGCTGGCTCAGGCTGAGTTTATGTTGGTGTTTCTTAAGCAGAATTTTTTCCAGTGGGGCATCTGCCACATGGTGCTGCTGAGGGTACACCAGTGAAGCAGACAGACGAGTACTGGCCGGTGGAGCTCACCCGACTTGTGGAGACAGGAGAGTGTGATGCTAGTGACCACTGGGGGCCAACATTGAGATCGGGAGTCTTAACATCACAGCCTAATCAGGGATACAGATTCCTACTGAACCAGAAGCTCTGAGCTGGGCCTGGGAATCTGCCTTCCAAGCACCCTCTTCTGCCCACTGGATCCGAGACACGGCGGGGGGAGCATGGTGCAGGGTGCACTTCCTGCCCTCCCCAGCCGGCCGTACCCCTCTGTTGACTTCCTTCCCTCCTGCTGCACTTCCCCTTCCTGATATCCCCTCCCAAACAAGCTTCGCGCACCCGATCTGCTCCTTGGGAACCCGGATGAGATACACGCTGAAGTTTGAAAGCTCTGGCTGGAGGGCCAGGCAAAGCCTTGCTGAAGACAGTGATTGGATGGAGCATTAAAGACTAGAGGGAAGCTGAGGTGTGGTGGTGTATGTCTGTTGTTCCGACACGCAGGAGGCTGAGGCAGGAGGATAGAGGACAGCCTGAGGAGGAAAGATCGGGAGGCCGGGAAGGAGCTGGGGTGGACGGAGCCCCAGGAGAGAGCTCAGACTTCATCCACTGGGCCTCTGAGGGTCACCAGGTGATTGCAAGTATGGGAGAGCAGTTGAGTGAGATGCCAGCTAGGGAAACTGAGGCCCAGAAGCAGCGAGGAACTTCAAAGGCCGTGCGTGTCTTGAGTGTTGAGAGGTGGGCAAGGAGCAGTGCCCACCCAGAATTTCTGAGACGAGGGCAAATGCCTTGCGTTCCTTCAGCCGGGTGGCTTTCATCTTCTCGATGGTGTCGGGGAGAGGTGGCTGGTAGATGTCCCTGCTGCTGTGTCTCCGCACCTGGAGGATGGCACAGGGACCTGTAGAGGAAAGACACTGGGCAGTCCCCGCAGCAGGCATGGGACCGGCTCTCCCTCTCCTGGTATCTGCAGACACTGTGCCATACTGGCAGGTGCTGACCCCGCTGTCTGCGAGGCCCGGGTCCTGTCTGCACTGCCAGGGCATTCGTCACTCCCTCTCTACCCTCTTCCCGAGCCCTCTCCACCCCACCTCCCATGCTGGATAACAGCATTAAGTGACAAGTTCCGTGGGACCCCAGGGCCTTTGCACATACCGCCAGGCAGTCCTTTCCTTCCCTGATGCTCAGGGAACAGCTTAGACTCCCCGGCAGGGCAGAGGCCTGCAGGGTCCTCCTCCCAACCCTGTTGTCTCTCAGTTGGTGTGCATTTACTTTCTTACTATTGTCACTGCCCAGGAGGACCTGTTTATTCCAGGGGAGGGACCAGCCGGCCCATAAGGTCCAGGCTGCCTGGGGCAGGGGCGTGGCCGGGACCCTTGAGGGGGGGTGATGAGGTAGCTCTGAGTCAGGCGGCAGCAGGGCACACAGAGCCCCCTAAGTTCACTGACATCAATGGGTCGCGGATGGGTTCTCTGAATGCTCGGAAGCCCGGGCTGAGGTGACCACCCTGCACGGTGAGGTGTGCCTGTGAGCTTCAGTTTGTTCCTGGTTTATTTTCCCTGAGAGTTAAGACCCACCTTGAGAGGGTTGCTTCTATTTATTTATTTATGTATTGGTCTTTTTGAGACAGGGTCTCACTGTGCAGTTCAGGCTGGCCTTGAGCTCACTTTGTAGCCCAGGCTGGCCTGGACCTCAACAACCCTCCTGCTTCAGCCTCCTGAGCGTGTGCCACCACGCCCGGCGAGGGTTGCTTCTGTCTTGTTTGTTCCTGCGCTTCGAGAGTGCTCTGCGTGACAGCATGTTCCCAAGTCTTGGGGGGAGGAAGAGCCGAGCCAAGGCCTCTAGACCAGGGTCAGCGCGGCCTGGGTCCAGTCCATCTCTGTTCACAAGACCCAGGCCGTGGGTCAAGCCGGAGCTACTCACTGCCATTTCACATCTTCTGTCCTGGAAGTCTAGCTGACAGTCGCTTTTTGCAGTCTACCAGCAAGCGGATTCTTGGTTATTCTAAAACTCCAGGACCTGAGTCTATGGGCAGAGAGCGCCCCGTGGGGGCTGCACAGGGGAGGCGCCTCTCCTGGCTGTAGGGCCCCGTGGGGGCGTCACAGGGGTCTCAGAGCCAGGGAGGAAGACTCTCAGGGGACGGGCAGAGGTTGCTCGTGTCCGGCAGGGTAAGCGCTGCCAGGGAGCAGAGGCTTGGGGAGGCGCCCGCCCTGCAGGTGTACCCTGGTCCCCGCACCACCTCGAGGTCCCTTTACCTGGGCCAGACAGGTGTCCTGGCAGGGGGAGCTCCAACTCCTCGTCATCATCGTCGACCCTCTTCGAGACCAGTGCAAAGAAAGCAGCAAAGCCCAGCACCTGCGCGTTACCACCAGCGTGAGCCCGAGCAGCACCGGGACGTCAGGCCGCGCTGGAGGGCGTGGAGCGCGGCCACACTTAGGTGAATTGGGAACCCGGCCTTGGTGCAGAGGGCAGAGCCGCTGAGGAGCGCTGGGCCCAGCCAGGCAGGGAGGCCTGTGTCCCCGGACTCCCCCACCTGCCCGCCTGCTGGCTTCCCGGGCCCTCTGCCTGCGGTCCCGCCCCCCTCCGTGTCTGCCTGGGCCCCTGGCGCCGGAATTATCTCATTGTCTTCTCTGCCTCAGGGCCTGCGCGAGGGAGCCTCCCTTAAAGACCACACTGCCCAGAGGATAAGGGAGCGGGTGAGGAAGGGCAGTCACTGGGTGGGCGTCCTGACCTTGAGGGGCTGGGTGACGAGCATGCTCTCGGCCAAGGACACGGCCATGGACAGCAGCCACCGGAGGGAGCTGGCGCGCCCGTAGTGCAGGCCGTAGAGCATGGTGAAGAAGGCTGAAGTGCCGCTGGTGGACGCCACCAAGAGCCAGCCCACCAGGGCGCACCACCAGGGCAGGCCTCGAGGAGGCGCGCCGGGGCGGGGAGCCCTGCAGGGGAGACGGGGTCACAGTCATGGCCTTGGCCAAGCGCCTGGCCTCTCAGGGCCCAGTTTACCCCTCTGTCACCTGTCCCTGCTGTTTTAAATGCTTTCCCCACATTTGCTCCATGGTTCCTCACCTCAAGCCCAGAAGTTGCTTCTAGAACATTTTTAAATCACCAGGCTCGGGATGTAGCTCCATGGTAGAGTGCTTGCTTAGCTTGGGTCAGGCCCAAGGTTGAACCCGCGGTTAAAAAAAAGTTATTACAGGCCAGGCAGCATGGTGCAAGCCTGGGGTCCCAGCACTCCAGGAGCCTGAGGTGGGAGTGCAAGCTTGAGCCCAGCCTGGGCAGCTTAACGACTTGGAAATTCTATCTCAAAAAAAAGAGACATAAAAAATGATCAAGCACAGCAAACCCTCAGGCATTCACCCAGTGACGTCAACAGCGGTCACCGCTTTCTCATGGCTCTTCCATCCACCTGATTCCTGCCTTTTCTTGGAAGGGCAGGGAGCTGGAATATTTAAAAATAAATTCCAGAGATAATCATCTCTAAGTACATCATGATGCATCTCACAAATGGCCATTTTCTTCCTGAAGGACCACGCCTTGACCACATCTACCAAACTAATGATTTTTCGTGCCATCTGAGAACCCGCCTGAGTTTAAATCCCACTGTTTGTCAGAAGCACATCACTTTATCAGGGGACAGCGTCACCACTCCGCTCCATAGATGAATGCCTGAGACTCAGGATGCCAGGCTGATCTGAGCTTACACGGGGCAAGGAAACAGCCCCCACGAGAACCATTGCAAATTGTCCAAATTGTAGCCGGGCGTGGTCATTGTGCAGGCCTGTAATTCCAGCCCTGGGGAGGGTCAGGCAGGAGGATCTTTGTGGGTTCAGGCCAGCCCGCGTTACAGAGTGAGTTCAAGGCGAGCCTGACTTCATAGTGAGACCCCGTCTAAAAAACTGTACAAATTGTAAAGCAGTCTGCAAAGGGCTGGGCCTTCCAGCTAGGCTCCCTGATCACCCCCCGCCATCCTGAGTGCGGGCCGGAACCCTAATCCTTTCTGCTGAGAGTCTGGGGTGCCCTGCTGGGGCAGCTCAGGATGTTCTCTGGCAGGCCCCAGCCAGGGCAGGTGCCCATGGGGTGGAGAGGGCATTACCTGGCATGTCGGGGGGCGGCCACTCCCAGGCGGCCTTTAAGGGTCTGAAGCTGCCTGAGCGCCCTGGCATGGCTGTGTCCCTGTGGGAAGCCCTGGGGTCCCAGCAGCTGCAGCCCCTGCTCCAAGTGCTCCAGCTGGCGGTAGAGGCACTGCCTGTGGGCGACATCCTTCCAGGGGTCCCTCAGGGCCAGCTCGGGCCCGGCGCCCAGTGTCCTCTCTGGGGGACAAGGGGAGCGTGATCAGCCAGTGCAGAGGGACAGCATGCCGGTCGCAGTGAAGGGGACAGCAGTCATACAGGAGCTTCCAGCTCAGTGCCAGATGCAGGAAACCGAGTGCAGAGGGACTGAGGTTCTAGGGTCCCGGAGCCACTGGGATTTGAATGTTTTCTTTTAGCCCTTTGTCAGGAACATTTTCCAAATGTGCTTATACAGAGAGGAGACTATGTCTCCATCACCCACTGCCGTGATGACTAACTTCCAGCCAACCTCACCTCGTCTTTCTCCTCCCTGGGGAAAAAAAAATACATTTTTCATTTTTTGAGACAGAGCATATGCAGTCCAGGCTGGCCTTGAGCTCACTGTGTAGACCAGGGTGGCCTCAAACTTGAGGTGATCCTCCTGTCTCAGCCTCCTGAGTGCTGGGATTACACCTGCCAGCACAGTTTTTAAAAAATTTTTTAAACTTTTTTTTAGGGGGTGGGCACTGTCTCATTATGTAGTCCAGACTGGGTAGCCCTGGATAGCCCAGGGTGTCTTTGAATTTTCGAGCCTCCTGCTTCAGTCTATAAAACCACATTTTTGTTGCTTTGCTTAAAATTATAGGGGTAACATATCTTTAGTACAAAGGGAAAAAATTGAACCTTTCCGCTATCCTTGTGCCTTCTAAGAGAATGTGGCCCGTGTGCTGGAGCCCAGGGAGGTCAGGCTGTCCGCAGCAGGAAGGGCTGGGCCTGGCCCTATGCTCACCTTCCCGGGGCGGTGTGTGACCGGACGCAGGAGACGGCCAGACAGAGCCCTGTCTGTGACCTGCCGGACCCCAGTGAGAGACTCAGAAAGGAGCCTCCTCGTGTGCAGAGGTGGCTGTGTGTGTGTGTGTGTGTGTGTGTGTGTGTGTGTGTGTGTGTCCACGGCAGGCAGCCCTGGTTGAGACAGGCTAACGCACCACAAGATCTGCCCGGCCTGACTCAGCCTCCTCCCCTGCCTGCTCCACCAGGGCCCTGTCCCCTGAGCCTCAGGCAGAGCCTAGTGCCAACGCCGTGTTGCAAGCTTCTGAGAGTGTCTCAGGAGACACCAACTCTGCCAGCCCTAGTGCCACCAACTGAATACCCACTTTGTGTCAGGCCAGGGTCTCAGTACTTTACACAGCGTATGATCTCACCCAGGCCTCACAGCACCCCAGATGAGGTGGCTCAATAGTCCTATTTTATAGTCAAGGAAACTGAATCTCAGAGAGATTGAGCAACTTTCCCTCAGCTGCAGTTGCAGCCGGGAGACAGCAGGAGTCTGGCTGTATTCTCAAGTCTGAAGCCACCTTGCAGGGAATGGCACAGACCACGGAGTAGAGCCCTGCCGGGGTGACTGTCGCAGGAAGCTCTGACCAGCTGCTTGCTCTAGACGCGGGCCAATCTGGAGCCATACCACTGGCAGTGCTTTAAACCCAGCCCACCAAGCACAGGGCTATAGGGCGCCCATCATTGGGAGGCCCCATGGACTGGTGTTGCTCTAACACTGGCAGCTGGATCTGTACAGCACTATAGTTTGGACCTAAAATATCCCTAAAGGGTCGAAGATTTGATCACCAGCCCATGGTACTACTGACTTTTTTTTTTTTGGTCTTTCTGAGACAGCACTACACAATTTAGGCTGTCCTTGAGCTCATTGTGTAGCCCAGGCTGGTCTTGAACTTGCAACAATCCTCCTGCCTCAGCCTCAGCCTTCTGAGTGCTGAGATTACAGGTGTGTGCCACCACGCCTGGCCAACTGGCTTTTTTTTTTTTTTTTTGAGACAGGGTCTTGCTGTGCAGTTCAGGCTGGCCTTGAACTCAGGGTAATTCTCTCGCCTCAGTGCTAGGGTGAGAGGCTTGCGTGTGCACCACCTCTCCCAGTGTTTAATTAGGAGACTTGAAAGTGAACAGAGGAAATGTTTTCAGCTTGTGATTCGTGTCTCTTCTGCCCCATCACCCTGCATCTTGGGTCCTGCCTCACACATTGGGAAACAGATTTGGCTCGATGCTGCAGCCCCTGACACTTTACAGGAAGAAAACCGAGGCTCAGAGAACCACGGCAGCCTGTCCAAGGTCACAGGAATGGCCACAGAAGAGCCCGTCCCAGAGACGAGGGGAGGCAAGGGGACAGTCCCCACCTCCGTGAGCTCAGGATGGCACAGACTTTAAACACCTCTTCCTATGTTTCATTATGTGGCCAGGTGCAGGTGGGTGTGAGGAGAGGCCAAGGGGACACAAGGCACCGACAGAGGTCCCCCCACCCCCGAGGGGGGTAACAGCTGAGGTGGAGACGGAAAAGAGGAATCTAGAGGAGCTCGTGTGCAGCTCGGCATCATGGGACAGCAGGTGGCGCGGTGTAGACTGGGAGGCTCGGCCCGATCCCCCGACCTACCATGCCACAGACACACCCGAGCCTCCACCTGGCCCCGGAAGCTGTTTCTCCGGCACAGTGGTGGCCAGTGTGTACCTGTCACCGGTGCAGCCCCAAGGGCCATGGGAAAAGCATCCTCTCTCCCCCTGGCTTCCTTCCGATGTCCCCGCCCGGCTGGGTTTTGAGGGCAAAGGATGTCTTCCACCAAGGCCAGCAGTGTGTTGATGTCCACTGAGCTCACAGAGTCCCAGCCCGAGGCTGGCGAGGGCAGCTTCAGGGCTGTGCACAGAGAAGTGATGAGTCGCTGTGCATCCTGCAGGGAGATGGATGGAGACGGGAGGTGAGCTGCAGGCAGGGGTGCAGCCCAGGCCCAAGCATCTGTGTTTGAGCCTCAGCTCTGCCCACAGAGATGTGGCCTTGACCTCTGGGAGCGCCTGTGCTGTCCCTGCTAAGATCCCGGAGTGCAGGTGTGTCCGCAGAGCAGGTGCAATGAACGTGCAGGGAAAGCCGGGGGTAGCTGGGAGGGTGGTGCACGCACACCTGTGACCTCGGCTACTTGGGTGGATTACAAATTCAACGCCAGTTGAGGCCATTCAGGAAGATCCTTCAAAAGAGAGGAAGGAGGAAAGAAAGGGGCAGGTGTGGAGGGAGGGAGAGAAAGAAAGGAAGGGAGAGAAACAGGAAAGAAGGAAGAAAGAGAATGAGGGCTAGAAGGAAGGAAAGAGAAAAGAAGGAAGGGCTGGGGTGCGGCTCAGCGGTGTAGCACTTGCCCAGTGTGTGTGAGGTTAGGCTGTGATCCCCAGCCTGCAAAAGAAAGGAAAACAAGCGTGTAATGGGTACACACCTATGACCGCAGCATTCTGGAAGGCTGAGACAGGAGGGCTGACAATTTGAGCCCAGCCTGGGCAATTTAGCCATTTAGCAAAGCCCTGCCTCAAAATAAAAAATACTAAGGTCTGCTGATATAGCTCAGTGAGAAGGCTCCAGGTTCAGTCCCTAGGACTGGGGAAAAACCAGTTGAGAGAGACAGAGACTGAGACAGAGACAGACAGACAGAGACAGACAGAGACGGAGGAATGGGGCGGGGGCAGGGAAGGGAAAAGCACCACGCTCCTTGGGGTGAAGTCGAGGACTTGCCTTGGTCACCACTTCAGGCGTCACAAGGCCATCGTGCAGGAGCTGAGGTGACGGGGCCAGGGCGGGGGTCCCAGCCTCCTGCTCCTTTGTGCCCCGAGGCCGGGCATGGCGGAAGAGTTGGACGATCAGGAAGTTGATGGGGAACATGAGCAGGGAGCTCTCCAGTCCGATCACCACTTCCTGCCACGTGAACTCAATGTCACCTGTGGACGAGGCAGGAGGGCTAAGGAGATGCTCCGCTGCACCCTTCCAGCAGGTGGCCGCACACCGAAAGACCAGCGGATGTAACCCCGGGAGGTCCCTGCTAAGCCCTGGGTGCAGTGCCTGCTTGCGGTGTCTTCCTTTATCAGGGGCCTGGACACACCACGTAGTCTGTGCAAACAGTTGGACAAGGTGGCCCAAGCCACGGGGCATCAGTGTGAACTCTGGAGGGGCTGGAGGTCAAGAACAGCCACGCAGAGGCTCAGCTATGGTGACATTGGTCAGCCCCCAAGAGAACTTGGGCTGTAGTGGTGTCCCTGGACAGGCAACACTGACAACCCCCAGTCACAGCCCCGTCCAGGACCACAGAGACAGGAGTTACCCAAGTCCATCTTCTGCTCAGCAGGGTCCTTGGGGACTCCCCAGAACATGATGCTGGTCAGCATGGTGCAGAGCAGCAGGGAGAAGCAGCAGGACACCCTCTGTACCCGTGTGAAGCGGCTCCGGGCGGAGCTGCTGAAGATGGAGTACCAGAGGTGGCCTTCCTGGAAGCCTGTGGATGTCTTCATGAAGAACAGATGGCTGCGGGTGGCAGGGACAAAGGGACAGGAATTCAGGAGACAGGAAGAGGCTGGACTTGGTGGCACAAGCCTATAATCCCAGCAATCAGGAGGCTGAGGCAGGAGGATGGCCATGAGTTCAAGGCCAGTCTAGAATACATAGCGAGACGGTCTCAAAAAGAAGAGTGAAGTAAAGAAGATTTGCTTTAAAAGTACCTGAACCGCTTCCTGTCCTGCTCCGTGGCCACTGGAAATACTTTGTCGAGGACACAGTCTCCCACATCGATGGACAGCCATGAGTTGCAGAAGAAATACCACTTCTGGCCCATTGCCAGGTCGTGGACCAGCACCCGGCTAACGTACCTGGAGAATGTCCCCAGGTATGGAGGCCAAGGTGCGGGGGTGAGCCTTCCCTGGACACCATGAAAGTAGCACCTTCATGCAGCACCCGAACCTCAAGAAAGGGGGACCTGCAGAGACTGTGCGTTCCTCCTTTGCCCTTTGCCTTGATCAGAGCTGGAGCTCCATGGGGTGCTCAGGCAGCGCCCCTGGGAACTGTGAGCCCCTGTCTGCCTGGGGTCCCCAGCTAGGGCAGCGGCGGCTCTGAGCAGGCAAAGCCAACTGTGGGAAGTGCATGTGTGTGGGTAGGGGCACGGAGGACTGATGCTGTCGCAGACTACCTAGACTGCAATGCCACCCTCTCTCCGGGGCTCGGAAACTTTGTGGGTATCTCATAACCTGAGTCAGGTCTCCGAGGCCTGGGGAGGATGTGAAGTCACCATGCTTGTCATATGAGGTCAGACCCAGCAGCAGCTCACCTATTTTTGGTTTTGATGTTTTGATTTGAGCAGGGTCTTACTATGTAGTTCAGGCTGGCCTCAGACTTGTGGTGACCCTCCTGCCTCAGTCTCCTGAGTGCTGGAAGTATAGCACACCCAGCAGGACCTTGATCCAATGGGAGGCAGCTCCGGAACTTGGGGATTAGGGAGGGGCTGGACTGTCACTGGACTGCACCATGCACAGCTGTCTGCCTCTGCCCATCCCCCCAGCTTCCCGCCCAGCTGCTTTCCCTGGACGCCCTTCACAGGCTCTGTGCTTCCTCACATCCATCTCAGCATTCGCTTCCCAGGAACCAACCAATAGCTGAGGCCCTCAGAGTACTGCTGTTTAGTCTCCCAGGTGCGTGAGAGACAGAGGTATAAATACTGTCAGCCACTGATAGCTGGTCAGGCTGGCTTCTCCTACCTGGGCCTCTAGTGTCAGCCTCCGCTACAGAGAAAACTTTGCTCTGGATTTGCAGCTATGTGGGCAAGTCTCAGGTCCACGCTGCTGAGGGTGGGGCAGACCCTGGACACCAAGCCTGTGCCATTCACCTCCTCCTGGCTACTGACAGGCAGTGTGGAGCAGGCCTAGGGCCTCTCGGACCTCAGTTTCCTCATCTGTGAAATGGGGATCCCTCATGCCCTGAGCAGGGACCTCAACCCAGCCTGGTTATTCCCCTGCCCACTCACCAGGACGGCCGGTCCCCCGAGTTGTCGTGCCACAGCCGGAGACTCTGCAGCTCCCCCAGGGGGAACAGGGTGGACAGCAGGAAGACGTCCACCCCTCCACGCTCCAATCCAGGGGATATAGGGTCTGCCAGGCGATGTGGCTCGCTCTCTCCGTCCAGGCCATATAGGGTGATGGTCACCTGAAATCCAGGGACCAGAATGGACTCCTTGCTGTGGGAACAGAGTCCACTGGCCTTGCTTCAGGGGAGGTGGCCAGAGACCAGTGAAGACCACTCCCCACCTGCACAGGGACTGTTTTTGTTGTGTGCAGAGTTGGGTGACACTTTCTCTATTCACAGCATTGGGATTAGTCTCACAAAAAAGTCTGCTGACTTTTCAAACTCCTCACTGTTTGTTGATTGATTGATTGTTTTTCTTTTGTTTTTAAAGGCCGGGTCTAGCTGTGTAGTTCAGAGTGGCCTTCAATTTACTATGCAGCCCAGGCCGGGCTCCAACTTGCGGCAACCCTCCTGCCTCAGCCTCTCGCATCCTGGGAGCGTGCAGTTACTTGTAAGGACTGTAGAGCAGGACCTGTTTTCCTCCTAATAGCTCTATTTTCAGTGTGTGAAATGCTGTGCTAGAGAAATGCCTGCTACTTTGAGCTACATATTCCCACGGCCCAGCCTCACTCTACCAAGTAGGCATGTTGGGAACCGGCCCAGGACTCTGTTTCTATCCAGGCAGTGCTGATGGAGAGGCCTCATTTCCTGAGCATCACGACAGACACTGCCCAGGCCCCCTGCACCTCCAACCTGGGCATGCAGGGCCCCTGTCCACGTCCAGCTGCCTCTTTCCCCGAGGCTTGCTTTGGCCATTAGAGCAACACCCAGAAGGGACCGAGAAGGAACGCTGGAGGCGCTGGCGGTGGACACTGAGGTTTCCTCCTTGATGAGTAGGGTGCCCCAGGGCACTGCTTCTGAGCCCCCAGAGGGAATCACGGTGCTGTGCCCACAGGGTGGCCGGCTCAGTCCTGGGCCCTTTCCTGGCTATTCTCCCTTCCCTGTGCCCCACCCCCACCCCCGCTACTCCCTGGCGCTCCCTGGGGTCCTTCCCAAATAAATCACTTGTACTCGGATCCTTCCTTCAGAGTCAGCTGCAGTCAGCAGGAGTTTCCCCACTCCCGTTTCTTTATTTTTGTTTGGTTTTGTGAGACAGTCTCCCTTTCTAGCTCAGATTAGCCTGGAACTTGCAATCCACTGGCCTTGGCCTCCTGAGTGCTCTGTGGTACCTTTGAGGACGTGGATGCCCCTCGCCGGTGCCCGGTGTAGACTGTCACCAGGTAGTGGTACTGGGCAAAGGGATCGTTGTCCTCCAGCACTGTGATCTTCACCTAAAGAAAGGACAGGGTTAGGAGAACTCTCAGCAAGTTTCCCTGTCACACGCTAGTAAGAATGAGCTGCTGTCCATGCCAGGGGAGGGGCAGAGCAGGCTCAGCGTGCTGTTCATTTGTTCCAGCAGTGAGAGCTGTTCCGTCTAAAATCAAGCACTGAGCCACTTGGCAGTTTACCCTGAGGGTCCCTCGGACAGCACATACAGCCTATGCCAAGCATCGCTCATTTCAACTAGTTGAATAATTGATTATTGTATTGAATAAACTTGATAAAATCATCTTTTTTATATTTCCTGTTATACTATTGTTATGGACTGTGTCTGGGTGTCCCTCCAAGTCTCATGTTGTCATGGGGCGGGTTTCTCCAAGTCTCATGTCATCATGGGGAGGGTTTTAGAGTTTTGATTGATTGGGTGTGAGTGCTACACCCACCCTCGGGCAGATAGTTTGCATATGTAGGGGAGAGGAAGAGGCTGCTTGGGGCCATTCCTCCCTTTTTGCTCTGGTTGTTTTTGCTGTGTTCTGCCGCCATGAGTTGCTCTCTGCCATGGGCCGCTCTGCCTCAGAACCAGCCAAGTATGGACTGAAACCTCCACAAGCTGTAAGATAAATAAACCTTTCCTTCCTTCATTTTGGGCATTGGGTATTTTGTCTCAGCAATGGGAAAAAAGTAACCAAGACAATTATCTTATAAAATTAACTCCAAATGATCCTCCTGCCTCAGCCTCCTGAATACTGGGATGACATGCATGTGCCACCACACCCAGCCTCTGCTGTGCATTCGGAATCCTGACAAGTCACTGAACCCGACACAGGTGCCTGCTACAGGGGCTGCCACGAGCATCCATCGGGGGTCAGGCATGACAGGTGTCAGCGCTCCACAAATGGTCAGGAGCAAAGTTGTCCTGAGAATCTGATGAAAAGAGGCTGAGGGTCCAAGTCATTTGTGGGGAAACAGTTGCTCCTCGACACCATGTTAAATGAAATAAATCAGACACAGCCTTAAATATCACAGGGTCTGTCCTCTGCCAGAAACCCTAATTATAAATAAAGAGCAAAATGAAAGACAATAAGAAACAAGGAGACAGATCTTTTGCAAATGAGAAGGGAACCAAGAGATGGAGAGGGGAGAAGAGGGTAAGGGGACATAAAAAGAATTATTGCTTTCTCTATGCAGCCCAGTCTGCCTTCAAACTCACTGAGATCCTCCCGCCTCAGCCTCCCAAATGCTGGGATTATAGGGATGTGCCACCATGCCCGGCACAAGAATGAATAGGTGTTATATTTAGTTAGCATTAGTATATACATATACTAACTCTCCAAGATCATTGGGTTCATTATGTCTTACAAACATGTACTAATAAAAACATAAAAATTGTGCTGGGAGTGGTGGTGCACACCTGTAATTCTAGCACTGGGGAGGCTGAGGCAGGAGGATTGTTGCGAGTTCAAAGCCAGCCTGGACTACATAGTGAACTCAAGGCCAGCCTGAACTGCATAAGGAGATCCAGTCTCAAAAAGACAAAAAATATAAAATAAATAAATAAATAAATAAATAAATAAAAATTGAGCAAAAGGGACTGAGAAGCCAGTGTGCCAGGTTAGGGCCCAGACTAGCCGCTCACCTGCCTCCACCCGGCAGCCCCTGCTCCCTCTCCATGCCGGGCCCCATGGCCTCACCTTGGCCCGGTCCTGCACGTCCTTTCTCCTCGCCCAGATCACCGCCAGCACGTAGAACACGCACAGGCAGCCCACGGTGCTCACCACCACGGGGTTGTCCTCGAAGGTGGCGAAAAGCTCTGCCGCCTGCCGCACGTCCACCACGTTGGGCATCACAAGGAAGGTGCTTCCGAAGAAGGTGAGGTGGCTGCAGAGGCAGTGCATCCGGGTGTGCGTGGTGCGTGGCCCCACCTGCAACCCAGGGCAGCCGTGTGGGGGTCGGGCTCGGGCTCAGGCTCTGCCCTGGCTCTCCAGATGGGAGGGGCAGTGTCGTCCACCACACAGCAGCCCTGGACAGGACAGTTGGCCTACCACGGTGGAGCTGCAGATTTGACCACCTCAGATGGAATGGTATTTGGTTTTTTTTTAATTGCTGAATAGGTAGAACTAGACGTCCTTTTTTGTACGTGTTTTTATACTGAACAGGCGTAAGTTTTTCCTTGCTATTATCCCTAAGCAATGCAGACTGGCGACAATGCACATAGCATTTATGTGGCGTTAGGCGTTGTGAGGTAGCTAGAGATGGTCAAGTGTTGGGGAGCGTGTGACAATGTCACGTGCAGACAAGATACCTTCTTGCTACCTGGGATCCTTCCCTGGACACTGGGAACAGCAGTGCTGGGAGACTGCTGGGCCACCAGCTTCAGGATGCCCTTGGGCTTTTTTATTTAATTAAAAATTAATTTTAAAATATTATCTATCTATCTATCATCTGTTACTACAGGGTTTTGAATCTGAGTGCATGGTACCACTGATCTACATCCCCAGCCCTTTTTTTTTTTTGAGACAGGATCCTGCCAAGTTATCTAGGCGGGACTTAAACTTTCAATCTTCCTGCCTCAGCCTCCCAAGTGCTGGGATTACAGGGTTACATCATGTTCAGCTAGAAAATATTATTGTTCTTGTTGTTATTAGTATTTCTGAGACAGCGTCTCACTATGTAGTTTAGGCTGGCCTCAAACTCATGGCGACCCTCCTTGTCTCAGCCTCCTGAGTGCTGGGATTCTAAGCCTACTGCACTGTGCCCAATTTTTAACAAGCACCTTCACATCCATCATTCAGAGGGGACATCACCTCAGTTTGCTCTGTCTGGAGCTGGGTGTGGTGGCACATGCCTGTAATCCCAGGGTGTGGGATGGTGCTGGTGGTGGCAAGGGGCAGGGTGGCCTGGGCCCAGCCACCTCCAAGGCCCTCAGCTGGTTCAGTCACAACCCAGGACCCCTCAGGAGGTTAGGGAGATTTAACCCAGCTGCACCCCCCCCCCCAGCCGCCACCTCACTGCAGGGCACATACAGGCCACTGGCGGCAGGAACAGAGGAGACAGAGGAGACCAGCGTCTGGAACATTCTATGCTCCAGCACCTGGGGAGGAAGATGCTGCCACGGCCTGCTGTGACCCAGCCGGTGGCTCACAGGGGGCCCCAGCCTGGGCATGGAGCCGAAGCCAGTTGGCACCCAGCCCAGGTTTACGGGAGCCCTGTCCTCTGAGGAGGGCGGGGCCAGCTTCCTAGAAAAGCCACAAACAGCTGACAGGCAAAAGGCACTGTAGTCCCGGTCTAGCCTGATGCCTGTGCCCTGCAGGCTTTTCGCCAAGCAAGACCTGGGGGCGGGGCAGTCGCTGTCCCAGCCCGCCCAGCAGGAGTGGGCTCTTGTGGTTGTCTGAAGCACGGAGCCCAGGCCTCACACATGGCAGGCATGTGGCTGCACCCCAGCCTGTGAGGGGCCCCCGCAAACACCAGCGATCCGTCCGCGGACCCTGCTCAGTCGTTGCCGTTCGGTGTCCTTCGAGAAGTACAGAGGCGCAAATGCCGCCTTTCTGACCCCCGCGGTCATTCCGCCTTTACCCCGCCAGGGTCCGGGGATTTGGAGCTCTCTCTGGCTGCTTAGAGAATTCGGTGGAGGTTTTTCCATCCAAATTCACTGATCTCATTTACTTACTCATGGCTTCAGTGAGTTCTATGCAGCAACCTCAGGTCTGTATCGGCATCTCTAAAGGAGCAGTGAGTACACAATTTTTTTCTTTTTAAATTTAAAAGAATGTCTTGCTGTGTAATTCAGGTTGGCCTCAAATTCATGATGATCTTCCTGCCTCAGCCTCCCAAGTACTAGGATTACAGGCATGTGCCACCATACCCAGCTCTATTTTTAATAATATAAGAAATATTTAAGAACTTAACCCTGCACTTGAAAACTAGAAACTTCCAAATAACTAAGGTTTAGCTCCCTAGCCCTCCTCAGCCCCGGCCATCCTCTCCCTGGTTTCCATTTTGTAGCAGTGTGGTCTGCCCAGGCCCAGTGTTTCACGCAGCCATGGCTCTGGCCAGGGGCTCCCTGTGTGCCAAGCACCTCATGTCCCCAGGCCACCACTCTGCAGTAGCAATCCTTTACCCCATTTCAAGATGAGAGGCTGGGCGTGGTGGCGCATGCCTGTAGATCCCAGCACTCCAAAGGCTGAGGCAGGAGGAACATTTCAAGTTGGAGACCAGCCTGGGCTACAAAGTGAGCTCAAGGCCAGCCTGAACTGCACAGGAGACCCTGTCTCAAAAAACAAAACAAGACAAAAATGCTCAGCATGGTGGAGTGACTCGTCCAAGCTCACAGCTGGCACAGGGCTGACCCTTGTCTGCCTGGGGCCAGGGCCCAGCCACCAGCCCTGGCCTACTCAGACACCGTCAGAGCAGGGACCTCTGAGGGAATGCGTGTGCCGGGTTTGTACCTTCAGTGCCGAGGCTGCACCACCAGCATGGGGCACCTGCTGTCTCATCTCCTGGACCTCCCCGTGTGCCCATGTTTCTTCCAGGGGCTTTGGGGACCTCCAGTGTGTGGTGGTGGAAGGCCAGAATGATGAGGCGTGGCAGCTGGCAGGAGCTCAACCTGACCCTCCTCCACTGGACTCTGTGGCAAGGGGACAGGCCTTCCTGTCCTCAGACCTTAGACTCATGTGTGCCACTTGCTTCCTGTGTGCTCTGCTAGGTGAGAGCTCACTGTGTGTGTGTGTTAGGTTTTGGGGATTGAACCCAGGGCCTTGGCACTGAGTTACATTCTATCCCTTTTAAATTTTTATTTTTTTAATTTTGAGACAGGATCTTGCTGCATGACTACGTTGCCCAGGCTGGGCTCACACCTGTGCTCTTCCTGCCTCAGCCTCCCACCAAGCTGGGGCTACGGGTACGCACGGGCCGCAGTGCCTAGCTAGAGCTCACTGCTCTCTCTCGCCAGCCTATCCTCATCACTGGGGCCTGCTGACCGCTTGGTGGATAAATGAAAGAAGGTATTACGGCCCCCACACGGAGACGGGAGGTAATAAACCCATGTGAAGGCTGCTGACTCCAGGGAGGCAGCAGGTGCTGCGGGACCCAGCAGCAGGACACTGGTGGTGCTCAGAGGTGCCTGCGAAGAGGGCACTACAGGGGGCGAGGCTGGGGATGGAAGAGGGCACAGGGCAAGGACCTCCCGGGGCGACTCTTGGGAGAGAGGGACAGGGACACCCAGAGACAGCTCTGGTGACCTCAGTGCTGATGTCGGTGGGCAGCCCAGTGTCACTGCCGCCGCTCGCTGGGGCAGAGGAGAGTGGGCTGAGGCAGGGACTTGGCGGCAGTTCACAAAGCCAAGAGCAGTTAGGGCTTGGTGGGACTCAGGGAGGGACATAGCACTGCACATGCATAGACAGACCTGGCTTCACGTCCCGGCTCCCCCCGCACGCTAGGTGTGGGGTTTGGAGCGAGGGATTGCAGTCTCTATTTTATTTTTTATGATTCTTGGTGGCACTGGGAACTGAACCCAGTGCCTTCTCACTGAGCAACCTTTCTTCTGTTTTTTATTTAGAGACAAGGTCTTCTAAGGCGCTCATGCAGGACCCAAACTTGCAATCCTGCCTCAGCCTCCCAGAGTGCTGGGATTATAGGCCTGCTGTGCTACGCCTGGCCCAGACCTTCACTGTTTTGTCTGTGGAATGGGAATAACAGTTCTCCTTGGATCACTGTGAAGAGATGATGAGATAAAGCAGAGGGTGGGACCCGGCACTTGGTACTGAACGAAGGGTATGGCCTTGAGGCCACTTCCGTGAAAGGATCTCTGGCCTCCCCAGCGGCCCACTGCCAGGCCTTGCTGCCTCAGCCTCCACTCCTCTGTGATCACTCATTCCAAATGGCAAGCCAAGTGTGGACCTGGTGCCCTGAGAGAATTAGACATTACTTATGTGACCTCAAACCTAGCGGCATGGGGATCTCACTGCCCAGTGGTGTGGAGGAGGAACAGAGGCCATGAGTCAGGGATAGTTTTCTCCAGAAAGCAGGTGACAGTAAAGGGTGCACTCTGGGCACAAGGGGTGGCATGTGCAAAGGCCCTGTGGTGTACACAAGACACTGCACGACCTGGATGTGGTGGTATAATCCCAGTACTAGAGAGGCTAAGTCAGGAGGGTCACCACAAGTGGGAGACTAGCCTGAACTATGTAGTGAGACACTGTCTCATCAAAACTAAAAATCAAAGACACCAGAGCAGAGGCACTGAAGGGGACCCTCCCTGAGCCAAACACACCCTGCCAAGTTGCCCACCTCTGCTCCCTCTCCTTACCTGGCATCCAGAGTCATCCCAAGTCTCCTGGACCTCATCCCAGAACACGCAGTGGGACAGGAAGGTGGTAATGCCAACAGTGAGGTCCTCGCCAGAGGCCGGGTCCAGTTCAGACTCGGGGGCCACGCTCAGGTAATAGACACCTTCTCCGAAGGGCAACTCCTCAGGGCCCAGGATCCATGTGGCCGGCTCATCTGAACGGCAGGTAATTTTTTTCCGTTTTTTTTTTCTCCCTGTGGTTTGCAATCCTCACTTTGTTTTTTTTTTTTTTTTTTTTTTTTCAGT